>JARGCV010000096.1:242500-532500 GCA_034064705.1 Bothrops alternatus | reverse complement strand
TTGCCCCCAACAACCTGGGTACCGATCTGGAAAGGATGAAAGCCTGAGTCAACCTTGAGCCACTCAGAATTGAACTCTGATTATCAAATCGAATTAATAGACTTGGGATGTCAATGGGTCTATGAGTGTGAAGAAGTTAAGGTCTATGAAAGCTTTATCGAAAATTCTATTATATGCTTATTTTCTTGCAGATGTTTCATTACCCACTACTGTTAATAATTGATTGCACTGATGATGTTAACTAGTTTGAGTAACCAACATCTGCAAGAAAACAACCAAGTTCAGAGAGCACCAAGGACCCGTCATTTCAACCCTGAGCTAGAAATATTCTCCTTTATTGGGAACTCTAGCACTTTTTTGCAGTTTTCTTTTGATCTCCATCCAGGTGAATATGGAAATATATATATATCAGTTGTGAGGAGTAAGATGTTTTGGGAAGAGATATTGGTTCAGACCAAGGCACCAGCCTCTCCAATATAATTCAGTAGGAAAGTTCCTCATATATGTCTGACCCTCTAAGACAGCTTGTTTTGGTTTTCCTTATTGTTGTGTGAAGGTAAATCACTATAATCTTTTTATCTTGCATAACTCTTAGTCCAGTGGTTCTCAATCTTTTTCAGGCCGAGACCCCACCTGCGCTGCCCATGTGTAGTGTGACCCCGACCTGCGCCACGCATGCACGATGCGACGACCCGCATCTCGCATGCGCAGCGCGATGGCCCAAAAGTGCATGCGTGGCGCACGCATGATGACCCGAACCACGCATGCATGGCACGATGACCTGAACTGTGCATGCGCGGCACGCGCACGACGACCCGAACCGTGCATGCATGGCGCAACGACCCGAATCGTGCATGCGCGGCGCGACAACCCGAACCACGCATGCACGGCACGATGACCCGAATCATGCATGTGCGGCGCACGCGCGGCGGGCCAAATCCGCATGTGCAGCGCGCGCGACAGGCCAAATCGCGCATGCGCGGCACGCGTGCGGCAGCCAAGAGAAAATGGGGGGGAAATGGCGGACTGCGGCGTTTGGCGACCCCCGTGAAATGGTCGTTCGACCCCAAATGGGGTCGCGACCCACAGGTTCAAAACTGCTGCTTAATCAGTTTAATTGTGGAGGGAATCACAGCTTAGCACGATATGCAGATCCACCCAAGAGACAGTAGACAACAGATTCAACAGACAGAAACTTTACTTACTGTTTACTCACTCTGTTCAGTGGGGCTGTAAATTGCAAAAAAGACTCATTGGCAAAAGCACTACTAAAACGATGGAACCCTTGGAGTAACAAAATAACTTGCCCAAATTCCATTTGAAGCCAAAAGGAACAGCTATAACGTATGGATGAGGCATTGTTTTTTTTTTTTAAAGAAGATTTGGAGATCTGTCTCTGGAACTTCCAGCCACTGATTGTACACGCAAGCAACTAGATCGATAGAACAACCTTGCAAATTTTAACTTTGCTCAATATGCGGACAGGCATTAAGAAGCAGGATGCAATATTATACAGCAGACAACCATTCGTTTATTGATCATTTCATGGCACTGAAAAAAAGTGACTTATGACCATTTTTTCATACTTACGACAGTTACAACATCCCCATGGCCATGTGATCAGAATTCGAACTCTTGGCAACTGGCTCATATTTATGATGGTTGCAGTGTCCTGAGATCATGTAATGATCACGGGGGTCAATGGGAAAGCAGGATTCCTTTAACAACTAGGTTGCTACCTTAAGCTGCAGTGTGCAAGGAAGATTGTGAGATGGGGCAAAACACACCTAACAACGTTCTCTCAGCTCTTCATTAGCATTGATAGATGATCATTTGCTAGTTTATGGCTACTACAGGGCACTAATGTCCTCCCTCCAGAGTCTGTGCTTGTATCTTCTGTTGTTGAAGTCTACAGTCGCCAGCAGACTTCAGCTAAAGATAAACTTGCAATTAATTTGGAGGTTTCATTCCAGGTAATTTTTAAAGGCAGCCGAATGAGTTTCCCTACAAACAGCAGGTTAGCAGTAGGGTGGACTGAGACCAAAATGACCTTCTCTGCTATCTGACCACATCCTCTAATTTACTTCTGCAATTTCTTTTTTTTTAATCCTCTGCATCTATTTATTTATTTAGAGTATGGCATATTACCTGCAGATACACCATGCAGCAACTTTGTTTAAAGAGGAGCACAAGGTAAGCCCCCTTTAACGTGTTTGTCACACCAAGTTTCATCACAGAAGGCAAAGAAATGATGTAAGAAAGAGAGAGAGAGAGAGAGAGAGAGAGAGAGAGAGAGAGAGAGAGAGAGAGAGAGAGAGAGATGGAGATAGATAGAGATAGATTAAAGAGATTCAAATCTGAGCCCATCTCTTCAGAGTTTTGAATATGCTGATAGGATTGGGGGTTTTTTTCCGCCCCCTGAATCCAGAATGCATTTGGATAGAAATAAAATATGAACTTTTCAGTCCCTAATTCTTGACAGTGGTGGGTACAGCTACTCTACCAGATGATGTCGGAAACAGACTTTGCAGAATTAAATACTTTTAAATTACACTGATTATTGCTTTTCTTTGGGACAATGCTATTTGCCTTCCATAATGTAATTACAATAATCGTATACTACAGTAGCTTGACAGGAGGGCAGAAAGAGGTAGGCGGGAGTGCCCTGAAAATAAAGACAAGGGTAATTAAAGAGAGAAATGTAAAAATAAAACCTATATTACTACTCTGGGTTTATTCCCTGGAGGAGGGAGAAGAAGTGGGAGAGAAAAAAAAACTCTTCTAGTGAAGGGTCATTAAATCATTTAAAAAAAAAGACAACATAAATTGTTTAATACAAAAATGCACCTTGCAAAAATAATTACTCAGAGTTCCCTCCTCATGGAGTGACTGTAAAGTCAAGAATTAGGGCCAGGCTTTCCAAACTGGGCAACTTTAAGATCTGTGGACTTCAACTCCCAGAATTCCCCAGCCAGCCATGCTGGAAGTTGAAATCCACAAATCTTAAAGTTGCCAACTTAGGATTTAGAGTGTTGCCTTCATATTCTTCATGGTTTCTGGTGGTGCTACAGCAGGGCGCAGCAAATAGCCAACGATGGCTGATCTTGAAAAAGTTAGGTAGGCTGAGACCAGGTGAGTAGTTGGATCGGGGTCACCAGGAAGTCCCAGTTCTTAGATTGAGAAGTTGGAACAGTATCCTGGAATCCTGTCAGGTGCAAAGAGTCAGGATCACATGTTGAATTCCAGTTGAGCTACTTCATTGCTCATGCTTATGCATGGGGGATCTAATCAATTAATGGTCAGCACTAAATTAGCACTAGGCAAGAATTAACAGAATTCAAGAGGAGTTGGACTTAGACATGGCAACGTAATAACTCCAGGCTTATTCCTCTCTTGACTCCACCACCCCCACCCCCAGCCTCTGCCTGTTCTTCTTCTACAAATCTCAATCATTTCCCTGATCGATCCTTACTCAGTCTTCAATTCTCACTCTTTCTTCATGTTCCTGCTTCCCAGCATAGAGTTTTAAAATGGAAAAAGTTATCAGTTGTAAAGATCATTCCTGAAATAATGTCTTAATTTTTTTTACAATGACAGCACAGACTCTATCAAATACAATTTATGTCGATATAAAAACTTAAATCCCTTTCAAAAATATTTTTTTTCTTCTAGACACTCAAGCACAGGGCAAACCTTCCATTACACTGATGCCTACCTACATACTCCTTCACTGAATCGTTGCTTCCTTAACAGTTCTCTGCTTAAATTTATTTTTCCACTGCAAATCTCATCTATTTTTAAATGACACTTTTTGCCTTGAAAAAATATTTTCTGCTTAAAAAAGAGAAAGCGTTTCTGCACACAATTCCACCAAAAGGATCAGTAGAATAACATGTGACTTATCTGAAAAAGAAACTAAGTTTCTCTTTGCTATCTGGTCAATATTCAGCTTTGAAATGGCAATCACGATGGCAACTTTCCTTTTATCATTCTCTTCCCCTTATTTTTCAAGTGAAATTCTTCAACATTAATTTTTCAGGGCCAAACACTGGTGTTGAATTTTCACTGTATCGATAATCTGTTTATCCACCTCTATGAGGAAAGAGGTTAGGAAAAGAAAGATAGGGAGGAAGGAGAATTGATGGGGAAAGGATTGATTAATTAAAACAAAAAAAAAAACAGTTAAGAAACCTCTCACTCTGTAGAGGAGACCATTAAGATTTCATGAATTTATTCTCATAAAATTAAAGTGGAGACTGGTCTCACACACTTCAGAACATCAGGAATATGAAGTAAGCTCAGAGAGACTATTGTCCCCTGCTACTTTGGGTCTTGGTGGATCATGCAGAAGGACCAGGTGGAAGCAACAGAAGATCTGAGACCAAACGTTCAATGAATTTATGCACAAGGAAACCTCTTAAGGAAAAATGCACTTGGGTTTGTAAATCGATCTTCATAAGAATGGGTACATTTTATCTCAAAATGCAACATGTATGGAACTCTCCCTGGTCCTGATTCATTGCTAAAGGGCTCTGCAAGATAAACAGTCAGCCCTTGTGAAGCTTCTGTTGTACTCTGCAGAGAAATTAAATCAGCACACTAGAGCTACATTTAGCAACTTGCTCAAGACCACAGAGGAAATCTGGTTGCTTGAGCAGTTCCGCAGAGTTCATCAAATTTAATGAAATTACCAGTGGACAAGACTGGGCAGCATCATTTCCACCTTCCTAACACACCGACACCCCTACTTCAGCTATTACAAAATGTGGAGCTCTATAGCTAGGCCTGATCTAATGTAACAGATTATAATAGATGAGATTTCCTGCATAAGCTCAGCTGATCTAAGAGCTAAAATATTTCATTTGCCAAGTATGGTTTTCCCATATTGCTTCCTCTGATTTTTTTTTTTTTCTGAATGCAGGCTCACGATCACTTCCAGAGTGTTAACAAGACCTCTGCATAGGATCAACAAATGGCATTTTTATCCAAGATTTCTTAGCCGCAACTTTCATGCTAGAAAGGAATGGATCTTCACTTTGATCTGACCTTGACACATTTGGAAGAAAGAAAGAAAGTTAAACAAAACTGACTCTTGGACACATCAGAAAGATCTACAGGTAGAAACCTGCAGAAAGAGTCCCCTATTTGATATTCAGTGCCAGTTCAGAGCACTACAAAACCAACGTCTGTTTCAATGAATTACTGGCTGCTCTTTATGGGACTATCATAAAATCAAGAATGGTGACAGCCCAACTGCTCGTAATCAGTTTCAACTGAAGAGATTCTCTTGTCCTCATTTAAAAAAAAAAATACAAAAGCAATTTTTAAAGGGATTAACCCCTTCCCTCTCATTTTTAAGGCAAGACGCTGTAACTGGCTGGCTTGGTATGGAATCATAAGTGGGAGGATTTTTGGTTTTCGATGAGCAAAATGTCTTAATCCCTTCATGAGTTGTACAGAATGGGGATTGGAAAAATTCCGCTACTTCCAAAGGATAGTGACACCTTATTGGGCTGTAAAAAAAAAAAAAAAGATCTCACTAAATGGGAGCAGAGAGAGTCCTTGGTGTCTTTTTTTCTTATCATTTAATGTCTTTTGCTGTCATTTTGGATTTTCACAACCCATTCAGAATGGCAAGCCTACAGTAGAATTATCTTGTTACCCAAAATGTCATAGAATGATACAAGTGTCTCTATTAATCACAGAGATCACTTTCATTTGAGCTGGCAACTCCATTCTTGTTCCACTTGTTTGGACCCCACTTATTTAACCTGGTGTCCTTCAGATCGTATCTCACTTGTACCAGAAGCACCGAGGCACTTCGAGGTTGAAAAGATTAGCTGGGGAGATCACCATTGCCGGGGGCTGCTTACTTGGGGGCTCCTTTCATGTTCCCGGCAGGAGCTGGAGCAAAGGACAGGAGCTCACTCTGCCCCGTGGCAGCACTCTGTCTCAAATGTGAGGTTGTTAATCTCCAACCCAGCATCCTAACCACGTAAGCCACCGTGCTCCTGCCCTTCCGATGGGATAACAATTCTCAATATTCTTAGCCAGTGGGCTGTTAGGGGATTGTGACAATTGAAATCCAATTCACCACCTACAGAATATCAAGTCAGGTTGATAATAAGTTGTTGTGACTTTGAATGGTCTGCACAAATGGTCTTAAGTCAAGGACTACTTTTCTCTCCCTTTTGGATGGCTCATATGGTGTTCTTGAGCTGTAGGATTTCCATAGCAAGGCTTTAAGGTCTGAAGGAGATACAGGAAAGTTACATTTGTTCCACGTAGTGGTAGCCTTGATCTAGTGTCTCCAGACTTCGCAACTTTAAGACTTGTCTACTTCAACTGGCTTCAACATGCTGGTTGGGGGAATTCTGGGATTTGAAGTCCACAAGTCTTAAAGTTGCCAAGTTTGGAGACCCCTGGTCTAGATTTTTGCCACCCATATTTTGTGGTCCTAGACATGATCCAGTAAGGACAACTCAGATCAAGGGTAAATTTACATTTCACCACAATCACATCACCTTCCTTTGTCTCTTGCCCTGTCTTAGTTTGCAGTGTTAGCATTTCACTGTTGTATGAAGCAGAAGTGCTGAAGAGTTATCAAGAGGGATTTTTTTCCCCCAAAAGAAAAAGTAATAATTTGAAATAAGGTCGAGCTTCTGAAAACCTATCAGATGCATTCCGGAAAAGTTCCATCCTTTTAGTTCCCGGGATGAATAACCAGCCAGCTAGTTATTTCCTCCATCTTGACTGTTAAGAAAAGAACTTTCTACGGCACAAAAGAAGAATCAAGATCTAATAAGCCACCAGTCTACCTCTTAGCGCTCTTTGTTCTTATACTCCAGGCACTTAGTTCTACAGGAAAATTCTTCTCCCCCCCTTACTTTTTTCTTAATCCTTATTTTCTCAGACTTCCATTTCAAACTATTATTCCCCAGAGAAGGGCTTTTACTTTCTCCTCATTGCCTCATATTGAGGTTTTCTGTATATTAGATTGCTCCCTCTCCTCACCCCATTCTCTCTCTCTCTCTCTCTCTCTCTCTCTCTCTCTCTCTCTCTCTCTCTCTCTCTCTCTCTCTCTCTCTCTCTCTCTCTCTCTCTCTCTCTCTCTCTCTCTCTCTCTCTCTCTCTCTCTCTCTCTCTCTCTCTCTCTCTCTCTCTCTCTCTCTCTCTCTCTCTCTCTCTCTCCTGTGAGCATATTTATTGATCTGCACAACGGGCCAAGCAACACGTTACGTACCTGTGGGGAATCTCAATTTCTACCGTAAAAGCCAGAAGGCTCCTGCCAGCCTATTGTGTGAAAGAATGGAGAACTAAAATCAGAGGAAGACAAAAAAAAGGAGAGAAAGAAGCAGCAGGCCCTCATTGTATTGCCTACCAAGTGAGGGGACACAAACCCAATTTACAAGGTAGGGTGGCGTGCCTTTTCACTCACCAGCAATGTGATGGGGGGGTTGAAATGACAGACACACAAGCTTATATGCAAACAAACCCAAGCCTGCCAACAAATCTCCGCCCGTTGCTGCTTACACTCTACGGTATTGGGATTTCAAACTTGACAGGAATGCGAAGGCTCGCGGCCAGCTCTTATCATCTCAAGAAGAAAAACTGCATTGTGGGCCTGTGCAAGTGTGTGCCTACACAAAGGGGCTGCTGCCATTTAACAAGGAGTTAATCATTTGATGCAGGGCACCCGAGGAGTTGCTTGGAACTTGCAAGGGTAACTTCCTTACCATCCTATTTTTATATTGAGGGAATAAAAATGGATGTTCAGTGTTAATCATAGTGAGCCAGTTTGGTCTAGTACTGAAGGCACCAGGCTAGAAACCAGGAGATGGTGAGTTCTAGTCCTGCCTTAGGATGAAAGCTGGCTGGGTAACATTGAGCCAATCACCAGCAAAACATGAGTTCTAGTCCCACCATAGACACAAAAGCCAGCTGGATGATTTGGGTCAATCATCAAGAGATGGTGAGTTCTAGTCCCACTTTAGGCATGAAAGCTGGCTGTGGGCCAATTATTCTCAGCCTGAAGTTTCAGGCTTGGGTGACAGATTGGCCAATCAATTCCTGTCCCAACTAATGGATTAACACTCAGTTGAACCGGGAAAAGGTAGACATGGCACCTGTGGGAAAATGCTAGGAAGAAATTCTGTGTTAATCATGCAGGTCTGACCTATTACTTTAAGGTGTGTCCAAATGTTTATTACGGATTGTCTAACCTGATTGGCTAACATGGCTGGTTTTGCAGTAAACTCACTAATTCATTGTTCTTATATTTCTTCTTTTCTAATTGATCTGGATCCTGAGTGTTAATTACTTTGCTCTTTTTTTTAAATCATCTTATCTTTAGGAAGAATCAGAAAGGATGGCCAAGCCAACAGTTTACTCTGTCAAGGAAGCAAATCAGGAAGAACGTCTGCAAGACTGATGAATTCATCCTTTTGCTTGCTTTAAATAAGGGAAGGTTATTGATCCTGCGTCACAAATCTGCTTTTTCATATGAGTTATGAGTCTTTTGAACAAATGTAATAACACCAGGCGAGAGAGTTCCACAAAATGATTGACTGTTTTTCTAGCTCTCTGCATGTTGAAGGCCCCAATTTCTTTCCTTGGCATTTTCAAGCAGCACTATAATGAAACCCTGATGAAATCCTATCGGACAGTGGCAAGGATGTTAACCTAGATTGAGACTGTTCCAAGGAAGGGCAGTTGCTACAGTTAGGCATCCATTCCTACCTAGGAGAACACTGATATGATGGAAGTGTTATACTTGAGGGTGAAGGTTCGTTCTCCGAGCTTGTAGATTGGTTTCCGAACATTTCGTTACCAGGCTAGGTAACATCTTCAGTGGAGTTTAGGAGATATCAGTGTTCTTCTGTTTATAAGGGCTTCAGGTGTGGCCGTGTTGAGTGAGGGTCTTGTGATGGGTCTTGGGTTGGGAGGTTATGTCAGGTCAGGGACATCGGATTCCTGGGGGGGACTTGAGTGGGTTAATTGAGGATCGGTGCCATCCCTGGCTGACTGTGCAGTTGATTTGTATTCTGAGGGGTTCCTAGCCTGGTTGTAGGTCAATGTGTCTGTTGATGGAACTCCTTGTGGAGTGTCAGGCTTCAATGAACTCACGAGTGTGGTGGGTGGTAGTGTGGCCGATGATTTTTTTAGTGTTGCTTCAATTGAACTGGTGTTGTTTGGTGTCAGTGTGCAAGTGTGCAAGCCCAGTGCAAGTTTTATACTTGCAACAGGCTGTCTTACGCAGAGAAGTGTGTAAGATGATCAAAGGCCTGGAGACTAAAACATACGAAGAATGGCTGCAAGACTTCAGTTTGGCTAGGCTAAAGAAAAGAAGAAATGGGGTGACATGATAGCAGTGTTCCAGTATCTGAGAGGCTGCCACAAAGAGGAGGGAGTCAAGTTATTCTCCAAAGCACCAGAGGGCAGGACAAGAAACAATGGTTGGAAACTGATCAAAGAGAGAAGCAACCTGGAATTAAGGAGAAACCTCCTGACAGTGAAGACAATTCACCAATGGAACAGCTTGCCTCCAGAAATTGTGGGCGCTCCATCACTGGAGATTTTTAAGAAAAGGCTAGACAGTCACTTCTCTGAGATGGTAGAGGTCCTCCTGCCTGAGCAGGAATGGACTACTAGAAGACCTCCAAGGTCCCTTCCAGCTCTATTTTATTCAGTAGTATGTATAGGTAGTGATCAGCTGATGACTGCGATGAAGCCTGTCCATTGTGGTGGTAGGTTATTACAATTATCAAGTGAGTCATAACATGACTGATCCAACTATATTGGGTTTTTTTGGTGACAGCTATTGTGAAGCCATGATCATTAAACAACACCCATTATTCCTCTGGGGTGTTTTTGCCGAAATCCAGAAGTAAACACTGGCTTCAGCAAAAACATCATAAATTGTGGTCACATGACCCATAGGACACTGCCAATAGCCATAAATCTGGACTGGTTGCTGAGCACCTGAAATACGAATATGGACTTGGGTCATAAGTATCTTTTTTTTCCCTTTTTTTTTGGTCATAAGTATCTTTTGTGGGGTTTGAGTGGTTGCTAAGCGACCAATCGTTAGTTGAGGAGCACCAGGACAGGAGCCAATCTGTCTTGTGATGGCCAATGGACTTTTTAGCTCTTGATCTTTTATCCTCCTGCAGGTCTGACACTGAGGCTACATTTTCGAACATGATGAGCACAAACATTTCAACTGCAGTAAAAACTGCCTTTTGTCCAGACTCCATCCTTAATTTTAATTTCACATCTGACTCGGCAAGCAGGCAGGTCCAAAGGGCAATGAGGAAAACCACTTAAGCTAGCTTCCGCCCAGAGACTACATATTCCTCCAATTCATCCTTTCCCCAAATGTATCAAGCTCCACACCCACCTCCATTAAGGCATTCAAGCATCCAGTCTCTTGCTCAGCAATCTGATGCAACAATACTCTAAAGTGGCAGCAGAATGGATCATCTGTTTTGGAGGCTTTATAACCTGTCATTTCCAGTCATTACGTACTTATCTCATGTGGTTTTAAAATGTGACATTAACTATATCACGTACGGTTGTAAAATTGGATGTTAAAACTTATAACTGCTATAAAGAATATTGGAAGCTACGTCTTTATACCTTTACGTCTTTCTCTTTTTGTCTTCTTTCTTCTATTTTCTTTTCTTATCATACATTTAACTCGTCCTGTTATTTTTTTTCTCTTTCTCTCTCTCTCTCTCTCTCTCGTTTTCTCTGCTCTAATTTAGTTTATATTCCTTCTTTTTATTTTTCTTAAAACTTTTAATAAGAGATTATGTAAGGTTAAATGTTAAAGACCAAAATCTCAGCAAGGTGTTCTTATTGAGGCTTTGAAAATAATCCTATAATGCATTAAGTCACTTGCAAGGGCTAATGAGCCAGTATCAGGACTTATGATCCTTTCTGTCTAAGGCAGAAAGGTCTTATTGGTGGATAAACATCCCCCTAAGAAACTCAAGTTTCAGATATGTTCAGGAGAACCAAAGGCACAATATTTTCATAACTCTTTCAATCTTGTAAGCTTAAAAAAAAAAGAATTCTGTAACAAGAGAAATATTCTTTTTCTCCTTAATGCTTAGATTGATATCTATCTATCTATCTATCTATCTATCTATCTATCTATCTATCTATCTATCTATCTATCTATCTATCTATCGTCTAGCTATCTATCATTTTTTCTATCTCTATCTCTCTAGCTAGCTAGCTAATCTGAAGAAACATATAAAACTAAATTACTGACCAGAAACACAAGAATTTCACTTTAACCCTTTTCCTAATACTTCTTAATCTGAGCTCAGAGAACAGCTCCTTGGCTGTTCCTGTCTCTTGATAGTTGTTGCCAGGCTGAGCTGTCATTCCTACACAGAGCCATCTGCTCTCAACAATAACATAGAGATTCCTAGTTTTAAATTAGTAACTGCTCCTAGTCAGGTTCTCCAGAGGTGGTTTTGTGACGTTAAATGCCAACACTTCAAGAAGCGTGCTGTGACATTAGGCAAAACACTCTTGTTTTGCATGCCCACCCCTGCCCTGGCACCCACATCATTACCAAACCTGTTCAGGAAAGTGAGAAGTGCCACAAACCAACACACAGGGACTGGACTTACAGCAAGCTCTAACAGTGATTAAATTTTCACAGATCACTAAATGAAGAAAAAATGCAGCTGCTATGAGAATTGACAGCATCCCGTCCAACAGCTTGAAGATGCCTGTTGTGGGGATCAAGGCAGTCTCTAGAGCTGAAAGCCAAATGATTTTTATGTGCCCGAGATTCATCCACAGAACTCTAGCAAGAGAATGAAATTGCTTTCTGGTAAGTGCTCCACCTGCAGCTACAGTTAAGTGCATGAATCCTGCTGGTTTGGCTAATATTAACCAAAGTGAAAATGCAGTGCGGGAGTTAGGCCTGCCAGGTACCAGATTGACATTCCAACAAATAAAAGGCGAAATTGAGGGTTTGCTCCTAAGCGCATGCACCCACACGTACGTGCACGCAGAGTTGGTATTGAGAGAAAGGCACAACAAGGGAATGAGAGAATGGGGGGATGATGTGGTGGAATGCAGTCCAGAGTTTTAAGAGGGAGGGGCTCTTTCCCACAGGGCAAAGAGACAGGAAGACAGTAAGGTCAGACCCTCCCTAGCAATTCACAGGGTCTATTTATAGCTATTGCAGTTGGGTGTAGTGGTTAAGGTGTTGGAGTAGAAACCAGGAGACTGAGGGTATTAGTCCCCCTTAGGCCCGAAAGCCACATAAGTTTGCACCAATCACCAGGTGATTGGGAGTTCTAGTCCTGCCTTAGGCACAAATGCCAGCTGGATGACCTTGGGCCAATCACCAGGAGATGGGGAGTTCTAGTCCTGCCTTAGGCATGACTCAACCCTAAGCTACAAATATTCTCCTTTACTTCAAACGGTGAACCACGTTTTGGATGGTCCTCCTGCAAAGCCTATTCTAATCCACCAGTAACCTTCTTCATTTTGAAAGCAATGAGTCCAACTTAGACTTCAGTATGAATGAGTCTATTGTGCCCAGCCTACTTTAGCCCCCGGTGTGTATTATTTCCAGTGAACAAGGTGAGCAGCTCACGGACCCATCTATCTCCAAAGTGACCTCTGAGAATAGACAGGATCTTGTTATCTTGTAATGAGTTTTACCTCGTCTTTCAGCCTATTTCAACTGTGTTGTTCCAGTGATTAGAAGCTATTATCAGCCAATTCATTGCAAGATTATGAATTATGGAGCTCCCGAGTACTTGTAAGGAGAATACATCTATTATACACACACACCTTCACCCACACAATAAGGTAAAAATGAAAGCTTCAATCTGTGCAGATACCCAAGCTTGATGCCAGTTCTTATCACGGGAATATGTTTAGGAGGGGAAAGGTTTAACATCAGAGATAATGTGGAATGCAAATAATGGTCTTTAGCAGTTGGTATCCATGAACTACAAAGTGATTTTCAAAGTGTGCTTGAGTTTGCTATCAGCCAATGTAGCAGTTATTAAAATGGAAGGCTCTACCCTAGAGTCTGCATTTGTTTTTTGGGTAGTTTTTTTTTTTTTGCATGAGCCTCATGGGGGGGGGGAATTGATAGACCGATGTCTCTATTGCATCCATATCATCCTGATTTCCTAATCTTTTTCAAAAAAAATATTATGAGAGAAAGAAAAAAGCATAGACAATACACTGAATCTCCCTGCAAGACAAACCCTGTAATTGCCTTGACTGAATCCAAATGGATGAATTGCATCAACCAGTTTGTCCAGTGACAATTAGATACATTATTAAAACAGGCACAAAATCCCGTGCTATTTCCATCTTTAACCCCTGAGCCATCACGCCCTCTCTCTTGAGTTAACTACATTAATTAATTCAACGAACTAGAGTCCCATTTTATCTTCGTTCTGTTCACTTGGGCTCAAACCAAGTCCATTTCCAGCTAGTAAAAATAAGGCATCGGTGCCGATGTGTGCATTTTTCCTCTTGAAAAATTTCCTTTTGCTTCGGCGTTCTCTCTGAAAGTTACCAATTTCTTCAGCTTGGTGGCAAAATGTCAGGTATTCTTAGAAGGAAGACAGAAGAATGGCACCCCTGCTCCCTCGTAGGAGAATTGGTTTCTGAGTTAGCCACTTAATTTACGAGCAGCAGCGGAATCTGTCTGTTTGCTGACAAGCAATTTTTTTCCTCTTTCTTTAAAAGAGAACCTCATTAGCCTCCCTTGGGACCTTTTCATCTGATTTAATCCGCGATGTGATTGTTATCAAGGGATGAAAGGGAGAGAGGAAAAAAAAAGCACAGCTCCAATTCCCTGATGGATCCTCATGTATTTGACAAGACACCTAATGAGGATGTCTCTGAACAGTCAGTCAAATATTTAAAAGCAGAATTGTGAAGAATTGATCTGGCAAGGCCAGAAGCAAACTGCCACAGACTATTTTGCTACAGTTAACAATTCACACATGCAAACCATTCCTTCTGCCCATAAAGATGAGACCTTTTGGTGCATTATGCCCCACTAGTGGAAGAAAGATGCACAAAATTGAGCTTTGTTTCTACACTATTGGAGGTTTTTAACAAGAGATTGGACAACCGTTTGTCTGAAATCATACAGTGTTTCCTGTTTGAGCAGAGTGTTGGACTAGAAGATCTCCAAGGTCCCATCCAACTATCTTATTCTACTACCGGTATATCATATACTTGGCAGTTGATGGGACTCTTCTCCACTTCTTTAGTTCTTATAAGCAATATCTTTAGGAGGAACTGTGTGTGCCTTTCAATCATTTTGAAGCTGATAAAGCCTCTCATTCTAGAACTGGCCAGGAGAAACTTGAGTTTAGAATTCTGTAGCATTAGAACAAAGACAAATGGCTGTTCAGTCTCTTCTTAAAAACTTCCAGTGTTGGAGCATTCACGGCTTCTGGAGGCAGGTTGTTCCACTGATTAATTGTTCTAACTGTCAGGAACTTTGTCCTTAGTTCTAGGTTGCTTCTCTCTTTGGTTAGTTTGCATCCATTGCTTCTTGTCCTGCCTTCAGATGCTTTGGAGAATAGCTTGACTGCCTCTTCTTTGTGGCAGCCCCTGAAATATTGGAACACTGCTATCATGTCACCCCTCATTAGTGGTGGGATTCAGCCAGTTTGCACCACTTTGGCAGAACTGGCAGCTAATTTTTTGTTGCCCAGGCCCAGAATTGACTTCTGGAAGCGGCATCCACACAGAGAACCAGTTGTTCACATATTTGAATCCCACCACTGCCCCTCATCCTTCTCTTCATTAGACTAGACATTCCCAATTCCAGCAACCATTCCTTATATGTTTTAGCCTTCAGTCCCCTAATCATCTTTGTTGCTCTTCTTTGCACTCTTTCTAGAGTCTCAACATCTATTTTACATTGTGGTGACCAAAACTGGATGCCGTATTCCAAGTGTGGCCTTACCAAGGCCTTGTAAAGTGATATTAACACTTCATATGATCTTGATTCTATCCCTGTGTTAATGCAGCCTAGCACTGTGCTGGCTTTTTTGGCAGTTGTAGCACATGGCAGGCTCATATTTAAGTGATTGTCCACTAGGACTCCCAGATCCCTCTCACAGTAGCTACCACTGAGCAAGGTACCACCTATACAATACCTATACTATACTATATCCTAAAAGGTGTTAGGATACTCTCTGACCAAAGCATCTAAAATATCCCCAAGGTGACAGACCTGCAGAATCTTTCTCTTTCAAATATTCTCTGAAAAAGGGAGGCCTTCCACCCATAATTATATTGACATCCACAGGTAGCACCAATGGGACTTTAGAGACTTTCTGGAGTGTGTATGATAATAACTGGGAATTAAGTGGTATCAGCAAAGCTTTGGGCAACCTTTTAAGGTTTGTTCCCCTTCAGAACCACTGATGATCAGAGAACATGGAAGAGGTATTAGTCTTTATCAGCCAAGAATTAGGGAGGGGGGCAGAGTCCAGATGAAAATGTGGGGTGGGTATTGCTGGAAGGATCAGAGAACAGAATAGGACAACTCGCTGCAGCCAACTTGCCATGGTCAACCCACCATGGCCAACTCGCCACAACCAACTTGCTACAGCCAACTCACCATGGGACAACTTGCTGCTGGACAATTCAACAATTCAACTATTTAAAATAATTAAAAAAATATTTTAATTTTTGTCGTTCACACTTCATTTCATCCCTCTTTTTGCAACCTTTCTTTATTGATTCTGTTCCACCATTTCTTTGTCCCATGGCAAGTTGTCCTACCTAGACACTCAGAGAAGGCTTCACCCTGATTTTACCACCCAATCATCCTATGTGTGGATCAGAAGGTCACAATAAAGGAAGGACCAGGTCAACCCTTGTCTAGAAATTATTATTACACATATATTTAATTTATATCCCAATTTGCTTTTAAATGCTCAAGCCATTATATAACTCAATCCTCTGACATTTAGCAACAGCGCTTAGATTTATATACCGCTTCTTATTGCTTTACAGCCTTCTCTAAGCAGTTTACAGGGTCAGCATTTTCCCCCCAACAATCTGGGTCCTCATTTTACCGACTTCAGAAGG
Source organism: Bothrops alternatus (assembly GCA_034064705.1). Taxonomy (NCBI): domain Eukaryota; kingdom Metazoa; phylum Chordata; class Lepidosauria; order Squamata; family Viperidae; genus Bothrops; species Bothrops alternatus. The sequence continues at coordinate 516,390 of JARGCV010000096.1, read as the reverse complement.
ATGGAAGGCTGAATCAAGCTTGAGCCGGTTTTAACCATTTTCTTTGGATTGAGGGAGGGTGTTTGACCCCAAGTAACTCAGTGAGGTTTCCACGTCCAAGTACTGATTCAACTTCCTAACTCTATTGCAACTCAGAAGCCATGGTCTGTTCAAAAGAGTGCATTTGCATACAAATTCATTCTTGGCATCAGTGACTCCTTTTGTTTCGTTTTGTTTTCATCTTTACTTACTTTTTATTTACTCTGCTAGTCCAGCTTTGCTCCACTCTCCGCTGCTCTCTGCACTGTTCACATTATATATCAGGGCTGTCAAATTCATCACCATTTCCCTGCTTCTATAGGCCTATTTATGTAATCAGTGGTCATCCTTTAACAAAAGTCAGTGACATTGAGCAGGAAAATTATTTCGAGATTAATTAATCTACAATGCAAAAAGCGATGTGGTGTATGCGCCCTGACACATGAGTTGGAAAGGGGTGTCTTGTGCTGACATAGTCATCTTCTCTTAATTTGCCCTGCAGAGCCCTGTTTAATTATATTGATTCATGCTTTGTTTTCTGCAGAACAAGCACTGGAAATTGAGTACCAATCGCTTCAAAGTACCAACAACAGCACCAGTGTTTTGTTAATGGGAGCAGAGATCCGACGTTAGTCCCATCAGTCTCTTTGTTGTCTGTTATTATTTCTAAGTGCAAAATATTAATTCTGGGTGGAAATAAAACTGAGCCCTGGAAATGGATTCCGGGAAATAAAACTGTCACTTGACTTAATTAAGATACCATTATGTTTCAAAAGCTTGCGGCATTAAGGACTTTCTAGGCAAGGAAGACCAGCCTAATGGTTTCTGTCCTCCAGTAATTCAACAAAGCCAGGAATGATGGCTTGAGCCTGTAATCCAGCTACTCTGGAGGCTGAGACTAGTGGATCGCTTAAGCTCAGGAGTTCTGGACCGCAGCGGGCTATGCTGATCAGGTGTCCACACTAAGTTTGGCATCAGGGAGCCGAGGGCCACCAGATTGCCTAAGGAGGGATGAACTGGCCCAGTTCAGAGATGGAGCAGGTCAAAACATAATTCTGGAGATCAGCTGGAAAAGTCATGGAGATTTTCAGAACCAGCTTCTCTGGAGCAAGGCAACCAAATTGCAAACACTGAATTTTTTACACTGAAATCTCTACCTTTCCTCCCCAAAACGTCAAGGCAACAACAATCACGATCACAATACATACACATTTCTCTTTTTTGATTCCACCTGCCAAAGTCAAGGGGATAAATTTAGAGGGGAAAATAATTGCAGTCACATCCTTCTCCAGCTTGGCTGTTTGCCTGTGTGTTTTACCCAGCTGAGTTAGTTGACACTGAAGTTAGTTGTTACCGCAGCACAGCTGACAGCTCATCATTGAGAGCCTGACATGAGTTGCTCTCCTCTTGATTCCAAGCCTGCAATCTGAACCTGGGCCTGCACCACCAGCTGTGCATGTAGAACATTTTCCCAGTCTAATTGAAGCTGTTCTCGCTACAACAAACTTTTTTGAGATCTTCCTTTTTCCATACACCATTTCCTCCTCTATTTTTCAAGGCCTCCCATTCTCCTTAGCAACCTAATCTTGTTAACAGAACCTACCTTAGCGCTAAGTCTCTGTGCTAAGAGACCCTTAATAAGCTCTCTGAATTGCTCAACCTGTTTTGGCTTAACGGTTCTGTTGCTTCCTGCAGTTAGCTAGTTAATCGGGCTGTTTTAACCTCAGGATCCCTGGTCAGGGACTATAAAAGATTGCACTATTACTGAGACGAAGTTAATTCAGAAGCGCGAATGAACAATAGGTGATAGACTAGATATAGTAGATAGACCATATATAAGATTTACCTCAGGTTATCAAATTTCTACCTCAGGATTTTTGGTTAGGGATCATAAAAGACTGTACTACCGTAATACTGAGATGAATAATATGTGATAGACTAGAAACAGTGGATAGACTATAGAAAAGAGAAACACCAATCAAATAAAGTGTAACAGGCGTATAGTTGAGGCTTGACGTGAGGAGTGAAAAATGTTTGCCAAACCAGACGTTTACAAAGATTAATACTTAGTGTTGTATATCAGGTGCTATGACGCTTGATGCATGCTATGATTTTATGTTCAATGTTGATTGTTTTAATAAAAGAAATTTTATAATAATAATAAAAAAGAATGTGCTAAATGGCAGGTTAGCAGTCTCTTGGGGAAAATGGGTCAGTTCAGTGGTGGGATCCAAATAATTTAACAACCGGTTCTGTTCGTCATTATCACTGGCACGACACACCTCGCATATTTGTCATCACCACGCGAGGTGCGTCGCATTGTCGTTATCACTGGTGCAATGCACATCAAATTGATGGTGTAATTGACACAATGCACATCAGATTGATGTCATAATTGATGTAACGCACGTCACATTGACATCATCACTGGCGCGACACGCCTCATGGCAGCGGCGGCATCACCAGTGCGATGCTCCTTGCAGATTTACGGTAACAGGTTCGCCAAACTCAACAAAAAATTAGGTATCAATTCTGCTGAACCGGTGCGAACCAACTGAATCCCACGACTAGGTCAGTTGTTCACAAAATGATTGTATAAACGTACCTTGCCTCCAATTTCAAGAGGAAGATAAGCTGAGGTAACAGTCAAACTGATGTTTTCTCTCAGTAAAGCAGGAATCTTCCAACTTGGCCCTTTTATGACTTGTGGACTTCAACTCTCAGAGGAGTTGAGGAATTCTGGGAGTTGAAGTCCACAAGTCATAAAAGGGCCAAGTTTGAAGACCTCTGCAGTAGAGGTTGCCACCAAGAAGAATGCAAATAGGGATAGTCCTTGACTTGCAGCCATTCATTTAGTGACCGTTCAAACTTACAATGGCATGAAAACAGTGACTTATGACTGATCCGCACGCTTATGACTGTTGCAGCATCCCCACAATCGCATGGTCCAAATTCAGGCACTTGTGCAACTGTCATGTCTTTATGATGGCTGTAGCATTGCAAGGTCATGTGATTATCATCTGCAACCTTCCCAGCTGGATTCTGACAAGACAACTTGACCAAGATACCATTATCACGTTACACTGCCATAATTTAAAAATTGCCTGTTAATTACTCAGAAGTACCACCCCCCAGATTCTCGGGGACACACTTTATTATAAATGAGGTCACTCACTTTAATCTACATCTGCACTGAAAAAGGTAGATAAATTCTGAAGTATGAGGATTTACATTTTATTAAGCATATTTACATAACTCAGGCTTAAACCTTCAGAATTTTGACATGTGGGAAGCTGTGTCATTTCTCTCTTATGACTGAGGTGGCCCTCATCATGGAGAGTGATAGACAGTGAATTAGAATGAAAGTGAACATATTTAATATCCTATTACTTCTGCACGGCAAATATTAATTATTTTCTGAAATTCGTGGGCTCCTGGAATATAAGCAGATGTTACTGAATTTACTGGCAGACTTCAATTGTCCGTCATTAGTTCCAGAAAACATACCTAATTTTGTCACAATTCTGCACATTTTTAAAGACTGACTATCTGGTGAATGCAAGGTTAACCATTTAGAAACTAGAATAGCAATGATATTGCAACTACAGCTACAGATATTCTTCAACTTATAAAAAAGGGGGTAAAGGTTTTCCCTGCCCAGTCATGTCCATCTCTAAAGGATGGTGCTCATCTCCATTCCTTAGCCAAGGGAACCAGCGTTGTCTGAAGACACTTTCCATGCTCATGTGACCAGCATGATGTACATTGAGGTGCACAGAATGCTGTTACCTTTCCACCAAAGTGGTATCTATTTATCTACTCACATTTGCATGCTTTCATACTGCTAGGTGGGAAGGAGACTTATAACCATTCATTTAGCCACCGTTCAAAGTTACAATGGCAGTGAAGAAAGTGAATTGTGGCTGGTCTTCACACTAACAAATATCGCAGCATCCCCATCAAAATTTGGGTATTTGGCAGTGGGAAATTTTGGTTTCCATTGTGGTTGTTGAGTCAAGGGCTACTTGTATTCTACCCACCCTGTTTTTCTTTCCAGGTCCTAGATTCTCCCCTAAAGAGTATCTCCTTCTTTTAATTTTCTCTCTCCCTCTAGCCACCAAGTATCTGAATTCTATCTCTTTGTTCCTTCTCTCCTCACACTTTCCTCTATCAAGTAGTGACACAGTGCTGGAACGTTTTGTGTTCCTTTAACATTTTTGTGTTTCGGTGCACTGCAGAGCAAAACTGCAGATTTGTTTCATGTCTTAGTTTCTAAGGACCTCAAGGGATGGATGAGATTGGAGGGCAGTGCCAGCTCTCAACCACTTTAATTCTGATTTGTTTTAAGTTGATGGGGAGCTGAATCTAGAGATCTTCTGGGATGAGTAATCTAATGACAGTCATCACTGAAAGCAGAGGAAATCTTAATACTTCATGAAGAAGTTCCGGTGATAGGAAAACATACTGAATAATGGATATGTTATGGAAAGGGGAAAAAAAGATACAATTCACATTACCTTTAGTTAACATTTACATTTTTAATCTGGTATATATAATTATTCTTCAGAAAAGCAATTTTCTAGCTTGGAAATTCAACAAAAGTTGAACATAGATTCTGCAAAGGAGGCCTATGTGTGTGTTAAAATACAAGTAACATTTCTGATAAAAAAAATAGAAGGAGAGAGAAAATGATTTTGCCTTTGTTGATAACACAAATATAAATATAAAGAGGTATAAATCCATAATTAATTACAACCTCAGACTAATTGTAATCCAAAGTAGCCTTGTAAATGTGATTGATTATTTTTTTTTCCTGTAATTTTACTGAAAACTGATTGCCCTCAGCCCCAGCATCCTAGCTGCCAAGGGGAAATTACTGCCCAGGAATGAACATTCAGTTAAATTTTGCAATGCAAACTTCTGTGTAAGTATGCACAGGAAAAGAATCTTATTGTAAGGCCTGTATGTTAATATTTGTATGAGGAGCTGCCACAAAGAGGGGGTCAACCTATTCTCCAAAGCACCAGAAGGCAAGACAATCAGCAATGGATGGAAACTAATCAAGGAGAGATGCAACCTGGAATTAAGGAGAAATTTCCTGATGGTGAGAACAATTAACTAGTGGAACCGCTTGCCTTCAGAAGTTGTGGGTGCTCCTACACTGGAAGTTTTAAAGAAAAGACTGGACAGCCACCTGTCTGAAATGGTATAGGGTCTCCTGCTTGAGCAGGGGGTTGGACTAGAAGACTATCAAGATTCCTTCCCACACTGTTATTTTGTTATGTCCGTTGTTGCACTTTAAAAAAAAAGTAGAAAAATGCCTCACAAAATTGGGAGAAGGGTGAAATTGATCAAATAATTGAATTTCAATGTCAGTTTTTTTCTTCAGTTACATCCTTGTACTTTCCTAAGGAAATTCTCAATTACTCTTAATCCTGAGTCTCAGCTTTAAAACTGACATAAAAATTTATAGCACGTGTGCTTAACTCTGGTATTTTGTTATCAGCAAAGGCCAACAGTTAGTGCTCAGGTAGATGGATTTTAAAAACAGGGCTCTTTTTTATTGAGTCAACATGTTGTCCTTGCCTGCTGTCTATCTCTTCATAGATCAAAAAGCAGGAGAGAGAAAGGGCAATCTTTACTTAATGCTTGCTCAGCAATATCCATTTGTTATATGAAGAATGGGAAATAGCCGTTGACAAGCAACACCCACATCTCTCTCTCTCTCTCTCTCTCTCTCTCTCTCTCTCTCTCTCTCTCTCTCTCTCTCTCTCTCTCCCTTCTCTCTTTGCCTTCTTGTGAAAACAATGCCATAATTCTTTAGGATCTGAAGCATCTATCTTCTCTGCTACTATGGCTACCTGCTGAGATTTGGCTCCTCCAAATCTGGGGGGAAATGATAGCTTCAGACCAAAGTCAGCAGAGAAAAAAGAGGAGAGCTGCAAGAAGCAACTCATAAACTCTAATGATGACTAGGAAGTGCAAGGAGAACACATAAATTGCATGCTTATAGCAAACACATTCCTGAAACTAAAAGAAGTTGGAGCTGCAGAAATAAATGTGGCAAGAAGGATAAGTTTTTATAGGGAGATAAAAGATTACCAGTCTGTTTTTTTTATTATGTCAGTATACAGGGACAATTAGTTGGCATTTGGGGACTGGAGACCCCAGAGTAGGATGGAACCCATTAGGTGTCTCATTTGATTATTGTCGCCAACATGTTGGGGGGGGGGAGGTGGTTATTGCTTTTTATTGTTCTTATATTGGAGTTTTATCCTTGTGAGCTACCTGGAATCACTGAAGGAAAGTTGGATGGTCATAGAAATTTTCTTAAATAAATAAATATCTTCAGTATTTAAGTTAACTTTCTGAGTTAAGTCAAAAAGTTACGGTGCCGACTCAGAAAGCTCAGACTGCTCTAGGAGCTGTTGATACAGTTCTATGGAGGAAATGTTGAGTCTGTAATTTGTTTATCTATTATAACTATCTGGTTCGGTATGGGAACCAAACAGATCAAGTACAGACTCCAATGGATAGTTAGGACTGCGGAAAAAAACAATTGCAACCAGCCTGCCTTCCATTCAGGATCTAAATAGTGCACGGATCAGAAAGAGAGCTGAGAATATCTACAGACTCCTCACATCCTGAACATAATTTATTTCAGCTCCTCCCCTTGGGAGGCTGCTATAAGGCATTGCATGCCCAAACAACTAGATCCAGAGAAAGCTTCTTCCCTGTTGCCATCACTCTGTTTAACCCCTAATTCCCCAAAATATCCCACAGATATACTGTCATATGTCTAAGGATATTTACCCATGTAGTATGGCTGTATTACTATTATCCTTTTCATTTTTTCTACTACCTTCTCTTATTGGTATCTTATGATTAAGAGCCATGGTGGGGCAGTGGTTAGAATGCAGTATTGCAGGCTAACTCTGCCAACTGCCAACAGTTCAATCCTGACTGGTCCAAGGCTGACTCAGCCTTCCACCTTTCTGAGATTTGGTAAAATGAGGACCCAGATTGCTGGGGGCAATATGCTGACATTATAAACCTCTCAGAGATAGCTGTGAAGCACTGTGAAGCGGTATATAAGTGCTAATGCTATGCTATTATATTACTTTGTTGTTTGTATGTACACTGAGAGCTCCTGGACTGGAGACAAATCCCTTGTGTGTCCAATCACACTTGGCCAATAAAGTATTCTATTCTAACACCCAAAACAAATATTTTGGTGCTGTTGGCCAAGAGGAATTCATTTAAGGTCAAGCATGTTGTGTTGGAATATATGAGTTGATTGCAAGTGTAATTGTGCTTGACTGCACCCAATGATAGCAAGCCTTTTCAATGGGTTTACTTTAAGCAGGGCTGTGTCTGAGTCCCAGCCAATATGGTGGGTGACCTACTTCATGAGCAAAGAAGTGCTGTCATAAAGATATGAAGTGTACAGAACTGTGTACAGTTCTGGTCACCGCACCTCAAGAAGGATATAATGGAACTGGAAAAGGTGCAAAAAAGGGCAACAAGAATGATCAAGGAAATGGAGCGCCTCCCTTATGAAACCAGATTGCAACGCCTTGGTCTCTTCAGCCTTGAAAGACGGCGTTTAAGGGGTGACTTGATCGAAGTGTATAAAATCATGCATGGGATAGAAAAGGTGGATAGAGAAAAATTCTTTTCTCTATCACACAATACCAGGACAAGGGGGCACTCCCTAAAGCTCATAGCTAAGAAAGTGAGGACAAATAAAGGGAAATATTTCTTCACCCAGAGGGTCGTTGATTTATGGAATTCACTTCCAGAAGGGGTCGTGACAGCTGTCAGCCTGGACAGCTTCAAGGCAGGGTCAGACAGATTCATGGATGCCAAGTGTATCGGTGGTTATTAAAACGGATGTCCATGTGCCGCCTCTATGTTGGTTGAGGCAGGCAGGATTCCCTTGAGTACCATTTGTTGGGGGTCAAGGGAAAGGGAGGGTTTTGCCTTCTCTTTCTGCTCAAGATCCCCATGTACAATTGGTGGGCCACTGTGTGACACAGAATGCTGGACTCGATGGGCTTTGGCCTGATTCAGCATGGCTCTTCTTATGTTCTTATGTTCCATGACTGAGAACGTCATCTGTAGCACACAACCTCCAGTGGTGGAAAACATCAGTTGGAGATAGTTTTCCTTTCTGCCTAGAAGCATTTCTGTATTACCTTTTGACAGCTAAGTGGCATTTATTTAAGGCAGCTTCAGAATCCATCAAGGAGATATGCACAATATAAAAATGTAAATGCCAAGAATTGGCATCTTTAAAACAGCCATCAAAACACCTCAGAACACTTCCAGCAGCTAGCTACTGAACTCAACAAAACAGAAAATCCTATTATATCATAATGGCAACATACTAAATAATGGAAATAACATGATATAAATTCAATCTTCAGTGAAAAAGCCCTAGGATACAGGGGGAAAATGCCTATGAAAAAACATGGAAGATAATGTAAGGTAAAGAAATGCAAAGGACCCAATCCAGAGAACTAAATCAGAGTTTTTTTTCTGAGAAGCAATAAAATCTCTCTCGAAACACTCTTTGAATCTACATCAGATATGCTTCTACCAATGCTTTACTCTTTCAAGAACTTTCCTAAATCAATGTATTCAAAAGATATCTAACTGTAATTTCTTTCATCAAATCTATTTCCTTCCTACTAGTAGTAATGCCTGAAAAGAGCTTTGTTTTAGATATTTAAAACAGTTCTATATCACTTCCCATTTAAAAAAAAAAGCCAAAATTCAAAGCAGTTTTTACAATTGAATGAGAGGTTGAATTAGCAACGTCCTCCTGGCAGCTCTTTTCAACAGGAGTTATTAGAATTTATTTTCAATTATACACCAGAATAAGCTGTCTGCAGTATAGTTAGCTTTCAATTTCAACCAATTTTCGATGCAATCATAGATGCTTCAGTGATTAAGAATCTGTGTTGCAAAACAATTCCCCCTTTGCAACAATGCAATCAAACAGATCTAAAACACACAACCTATTATCTAATACTTTTGCAGCTCGCTGGTAAAGAGGATTTGCCAAGTATCCCCTTTCACACCCACCCAGCCTCATTTGCAAACAAATCTGCAAATTTTAAAAAAAAGCTCAGGAGAGGATTTTGCCTTCAGTTTTGCTATTTCTTTGTTAAGCCATAAACTCGAGCACACATCCGTCAATGCCAGTTTTATATTGCACTTGACAACAAACAACTCTTTATGCCTGTCTCTCTCTCTCTCTCTGCCCATGAAGACTAAATCTTCTACTCTCTTGTAGCAAGGATGGATTGGGATTTACGAGAGGAATCCAGGAGAGCAGCTCAGTTTAATTGTCTGGAATATTTCATGCTTACTGATTTACAAACCTATAACTGAAGAGTTTTTCTTTAACTCACAGCAGGAATTGCATTGAAATGCCAGTTGGGTAAAATACTACATGGATCTATCTGAGAGCAGAGCTTCTGTACCAAAATTCTTTCGCCCTACAAATGACTGACACCAATCAGGGAGCAAGCAGAGTAAGAAATATGATGACATCACATTGCTTTGTTGAGAAGGTTAAAAAAAAAAAAGTTAGAGTCCCTGCAGATTTTTCTTCGCTAGTCTTTGCCAACTTCAGGGGGTGGTGGTCATCTCCGTTTCAAGGCCATTGAGCCAGCACTGTCTGAAGACATTTCTGTGGTTATGTCCGCTGCATGACAACACAGAGCACCATTATCTTCCCACCAAAGTAATACCTATTTATCTACTTGCATTCCTGTGGCTGGCAGGAGCTGAGGCAAGTCATGGGAACTCATCCCATCATGCGGCACTCGGGTCTTGAACTCAGCGTCTTTAACCACTAAGCTATTACACACCTCCCCAATGTTAAATAGTGTGATATAAAGGTTTATCGGCTGGAAAGCCAGCAGCCCAGGTTCGAGACCCATGTGCTACGTGATGGGGTGAGCTCCTGTCCTTGCCCCAGCTCCTGCCAACCCAGCTGTTCGAAAGCATGCAAATGAGAGTAGATAAATAGGTACCATTTCAGAGGGAGGGTAATAGCATTCTGTGCACCTTGGTGTATAGTCAGGCTGTTTCCATGACCACGGAAGGGTCTTTGGTCTTGAAGCCAAGCTGCTGGCTTTCCAGACAACAAGTCCATCATCTTAACCACTGGGCCACCATGTCGCCCCTTTGTTGAGAAGAACTAAGTAAAACCATAGTGCTTCCCAGATCAGTCCCATGACTGATCCTAGCAATTAGGGAGTATTTAAGAATGGTAAAATAGGATGGTATTAGAGTAGCATCTATGGGCAGGGCCAGGCAACTTCATCGAGATGATGAAACTGGCCTAATTAAGAGAGAGAGAGAGAGTAAGATAAGGAAGGCAACAGAAATTAGTAGAACAAATAGCAATTGCACTGATCATCCATTTAACAACTAAAATTTAGCTCATTATTCTCTACAGTGAACGTCAGCAGAGCTTCAGGCAGGCACACTCTTAGTCTACTGAAGAAACCCAACGTGATACTTTTGACATAAAAAATACATGCTTTATAACTATAGACTTCTTTTATAGGTCAAGGGTCTGGAATAATTGAAAGGATTTGGCTTCAGTCATTCCCGCTCATTTTAACTCCCATTCCACGCAAGTACTTTGAGCAGAGTGCAATAAATACAGCTAATACAGTCCACAGGATGGGGATTAAGAACTCTGCTCTATTATTTCCAATATGCACAGAATATTACACTCACAGCTCCAGTGATGTCTGGAGCAGATAACAGTTCATTTTGCTTCCGATGGCTCTGTGGTTGGTATCATTGCACTTTTGTAAGGTGCTGGCCTATCCCATCAGCTCAGCATCTCCCAAGCTAAGGTGGCCTTGTGCTCCCCAAATACTGACCCCCCCAGAGCATCTTCCTTCTCCTCCTCAAAGCAACAAGACGCCGGGAAAATAATGAAGCTTTCTTTATGCACTGTGAAAACCTAGCACGCAGAATACAAATAGGGCCGCTGCATTGTAGACATGCTGCTGAGGCCAATCTACAGGGGCAGTGGGCTCTGAATACAAGCCACTTCTTCTCTGAAGCTTCTGCTAGCAAGAGCAATTTTGAAAAGATAAATATGATTTAAGGCATCAGGGATGCTCACCACAATTCCCCATTGAGAGGAGAAAGGCAATTATTTATGCAACCATCGAGATGCCTCCGTCTGCATCTTCTATTCATCACACATATCCCCAGCATGATTACTCAGGTATAGAGAGTGGATTTTATGGGCTACCGGCTAAAAGGGTAGCTCTCCTCCTGAGAGGCTGAGATTAACACTTTCACTCTGGATTTAAGGCAATCAGGGATCAAGTATAGAAAGCACAGGCATACTTGAGTCTCTGAGACAGTCAATATCCCAGACAAAAAAAATAAGTAGCCTGGCTTGGTCACTCAACATGAGACACTGGTGAAGCGGACACAGCAGCACCTGTATTTTCTGCGTCGCATGAGAAAAGCACATCTTCCTTCTCCTGTCCTGACGACTTTCTACAGGGGGACAATCGAGAGCATCCTGTCATATAGCATCACAGTCTGGTTGGGAAGCATCACTGCTTCAGACAGGAAGGCGATGCAGAGAGTGGTGACGATGGCTGAAAAGATCATTGGCAGTTCCCTCCCTTCCATCCAGGACGTGATATATAAGCGTTGAGGAGGGGGCTCCGTGATATCCAAAGCAGAACATCCAGATTCAGTCACAACTTTGTTCCACACAGTATTAACCTTGTGAACTCTCAAGCTTCCTCCTTCCGTTATGTATTTAAGATGGACAGTGAATAACATTTATATATTACTTATATGTAAGGGTGTAGGTCTATACATATGTTCCATATAGTATGTTTAAATGTGTGTTATGTATGTGTACACCTTGAGAGCAAGCAACTAAATTTCATTTTTAATGTGTGTTGTTGTGCCCACAGGAAAAAATGACAATAAAGGTTATCATCATCATCATCAAAAACTCTCATGGCAGAAGAGTGCAGCAGATATATTTGGATAAAGCTGGAAGCCAAGAGATGGAGCCACCTTTGGATACCCAGAGACAGGAAGCACCAAGTTCATAGTAAAGCCCAAAGAATTATTTTAAAATGAAAAGCATTTAGTACTAACACTACGTAGTATTTTCTCCATTTCTCTTCCAAACAGAAAAATAATACCAAGGAAAATATGGATTTAGGAACTCAGTTTATTAAAGGCAGATAAAGAGTTTGAGAGCAGATAATGAAAGGTCATAAACCATGTCTGCAAGACATGACCTTTGTTTAGACAGAGAACTCTATATATTGGATTTTCAATAAGGAGCTGAACCACATGTCTCTTATTTAACAAGAAAAAGGAGGAGGAGGAGGAGGAGGAGGAGGAGAAAAAAGTTTTCAACTGAAGATGCAAAACTGACATGCAAGTGTTTAACTGAATTTGGTGTGATGTAAAAAAATATATACATCAGGCTTGAAATTCATCAGCAGACCATTTCACCTACCATTTCACCTCTCTGTGGGCATATGTGCCGTTGCCCCAGCCTTGCCTCCCCCTGTGACCCCCTCCTCTCCAGCAGCCCCCCTGAAGGAGAGTTGCCCTCAAGCGTGGCCCAGACAGAGCAGCGCAGCCAAGGACATGGCAACCAGGCAGCGTAGACAAGACTCTGCCCTCACACCCCATCATGCAGTTGATGCTGCAGGGCGCGGGCAGAGGGTGTGACTGCCATAGTGCTGCTGGGCTGCCTGGGCAATCTGCAGCGGGCCCTGGAGGCAGTGAATGGTCCTGTGGGCAGGCAGGGCAGGGGATGGGGGGCAGAGCAGGGGCAGGGCAAGGGGGTGGAGCGGGGGCAGGGCCAGTTTTTGGGCACTCGGTCTCTAAAAGGTTCGCCATCACTGTCTTAAACCTAAGAGGCAACCTGCATCTTCATGGAACTTTATTTCCTTCAAACGCAGCAAGTGATTTCAAATTCAGACCATTGGGGTTACCTTTTATTTTTCCCTTGGAAAGGGTGGGAGAAGAAGTAGGAAAAAGAAAGAGCAGTTGAAAGACATCTGGAAATGACAAGGTGCTTGTGCTACAAGATAATGAGAGATTATCATAATTGCAATTCCATTGCCATATCAAGCCCGATCTTTTAGCTTTAATTAATCTTCATTCTCTGCCTGAGAAAAAACTTCTCTCCTGCCTTAGGACAGCAGCCTGTCAACACACCGAACTTTCACATCTCATTATCTTATCAAAGGAGAAAGCAGGAATTAAGAAGACACAAATAGGCAAGCATCAAGTTTTCAAAGCAGCACTGATGGAAGACCAGGTAACCATATCCTTACCAGGCAATTACAACCTTAGGCATCCAGACAGACAGTTCAGGGGTGAGGAATAAGGTGTTCTGCTTTCCCAGGAAATCTCTGAGCAATTAGTCTACAAAGATATTGCAACATCTGTTGTGTGCATGCTCAGCTTTGGGTGTGTGCAAAGCGTGTGTGTGTGTGTGTGTGTGTGTGTGTGTGTGTGAGAGAGAGAGAGAGAGAGAGAGAGAGAGAGAGAGAGAGAGAGAGAGAGACCTATAGGTAATCCTTGACTTACAACAGTTCAAAGTTACAATGGCACTGAAAAATGTGACATATGACCATTTTTCACACTTACGACCTTTGTAGCAGCCCCACAATCACATGATCAAAATTCAGTGGGGCTTGGCAACCGACTCATACTTAGGACCGTTGCTGTGTCCCAAAGTCCCTTTTCCATCCTTTTGCCAAGCAAAGCCAGATTCAGTTAACAGCTGTGTTACTAACTGAGCAGCTACAGTGATTCACTTATCAATTGTGCCAAGGAAAATGGGGCAAAACTCACTTAACAAATGTCTCTGCTTAACAACAACAGAAAGTTTGGGCTCCATTGTGGTCATAGGTTGAGGACTACCTGTATTAAGTTTTCATGAGCTTTTTCTTCCCTAGAGGTTCTGTTTAAGGGGTGACCTGAGCCGAGCTGGGATCAAAAATGGACAACCTGGTTTGTTGGTTTGTTTGCTCGTTTTCAGCCTATGCAATTGTCGTCTGGGTTGCATTTCAGTTTATCCTGCTCCATTTTGGCATTTTAACAGGCAATTAGTTACAGAAGGATGTGATAAGAGAGGGCTGTGTATAAATTGGTCTCTTCAATTTCACAACAATATTTTTGGGAGGATCAGCTCATTTTCGCAAGGGGAATATAACATTTTTAACAATTTTCTCAAGGGCAAAGGGGCAAGTCATAGCAGCAACAGTAATTGGATTATAAGGCTGACTCGCATCTGGTATTTTTCCCAAGCCCTGAGCTACCCTTATTCCAAGCAAGAGTAGCTGGGTACAAAAGTAAGTTGAAGAATATTATTCTGTTTTTCTCAGTGGAGGGAATGAGGAAAAAAAGAACTTCTCAGAAAAAATGTGTTTTAAATAATAACTGCAGTGCACATTAAAGTATGTACAATATTTCTAAATGTACATGTCCATTTCTCAGCAAACTACATTATGTAAAAATAATCTGGTCTCCTCTGTAGATTTGGTCCAAAGCAAATTAAATCTTAAATCCAATTTGATTTAAAACTACAAACCAGTTTTAAAAAATGGATTTGATTCTTATTGGATTTAGAGATTTCCAGTGTATGTGTACATACGGTTTGACTGCCCAAAATAATCTGGGCTGGTAAAATTTAACTTGGTCTGAACCAGATGATATGTATACGTGTACATGCATGTATATGTGTATATAATGTAATGTATATGTAGAAATGTGCATGATGTATATGTATATATGTATATGATGCATATGTGTATCTGTGTATGATATATATGTATATTAGATTAGATAACCTTTATTGTCATTTTTTCCTGTGGGCACAATGGCACACATTAAAAATGAAATTTAGTTGCTTCTTCTCAAAGTGTACTCATACATAACATACATTTAATAATAATAATAATAATAACAACAACAACAACAACAACAACAACTTGGAAATTTAAACATACTGTATACAATATATGCATAGACCTACACCCTTACATATAAGTAACATATAAATATTAATTACCGTCCATCCTGAATATATAATGGAAGGAGGAAGCTTAAGAGTTCACAAGTTCATAATACTGTATGGAACAAAGCTGTGACTGAATCTGAATGTTCTGCTTTGGATACCACGGAGCCCCCTCCTCCCAGAAGGGAACAAGGAAAACAGGTTGTGAAGAGGATGTGTGGTGTCCCAGACAATCATACGGACTCTTATATGCCATGTCCTGGATAGGAGGAAGGGAACCGCCAATGATCTTTTCAGCCATCCTCACCACTCTCTGCACCGTCTTCCTGTCTGAAGCAGTGATGCCTCCCAACCAGACTGTGATGCTATATGACAGGATGCTCTCGATCATCCCTCTGTAGAAAGTGGTGAGGACAGGGGAAGGAAGATGTGCTTTTCTCATGCGACGGAGAAAATGCAGGTGCTGCTGTGCCCGCTTCATCAGTGTATATGTATACGTATACGTATACGTATACGTATACGTATACGTATACGTATATGTATATCAAAGAGCCCAACCAAAGAATCTCTAAGACTACCCCCACCAATACTGACAGACAAGCCACCAGAATATAAACTGACAGCAAATCCCACGCCTTAACTAGCACTGATGACATCACCTAGTTTGGGTAATAAAACGTCTACAAGAAAACAACCCAGCTCAGAGAGCACCAAGGACTCCTCATCTCAGCCCGGAGCTACAAATATTCTCCTTTATTAGTAGTGGACTTTCCCTTTGCTCATTTGCAATTCTGGCAAATCCCTTCCCAGAAACCACTCTTGGTACAGATGACCTTCCATCGCAGTGAATATAAGAGAGAGGCAGATCGTATGAATAGTTCCGTATCTTTCTAACAATATCCTTTAAAGACCGATGTCTTAGCAAGAGGCACAAAAGCGTGAAGCCAACAACCGTCTTGGTAGAAAATACAAAATTACCATTTTAATGGATGGTGTGTTGATTTCCTGCTAGTCCCTGGAGGAATCTGTTTGATTTTGTTTGCTTGTTAGCACAAGGATTTGACACAGGCGATTAATGCAGAGTTCATTAAGGTGATGTCTATTCCGCCTCCCCCCTTCTGCATTTTACTGGATTTTATATATATATAAAAAGAAAACAACATTATATTAACAAAGAGACAGAGTTTTTGCATGACCTCTATTATAACATCTAGGACTAATAATAAGGCACAAAGGCACTTGTAAGAACATCAAAGCTCTTCTAAGATGAGAGAATACACTATTAACTTTATATGCAAAAACTAAACCACTAATTAGATATGACCGCTTCTGCCCTCACAAAAAGTGGGCATAATTTACAGCAAGGAAGATCTCTTTTTAGATTATCTCAGGGCTGGTAGCACCTTACATTCTGCCTGCCTGCCTGCCTGCCTGCCTGCCTGCCTGCCTGCCTGCCTATCTATCTATCTATCTATCTATCTATCTATCTATCTATCTATCTATCTATCTATCTATCTATCTATCTCATCATTATCTATCTGTCTGTCCATCCATCCATCCATCCATCCATCCATCCATTCATCTATCGTATTACCTACAGCATCATCTTGAGTATCTTTCTGGAGTATCTATCTAACTGCTATTCATCCATCCATCCATAGAAGTTCTTGATCATGTGAACAATCTTGACTTTGATCTGATTTGCATTTGGTAGCTGATTCAAAGAGCTGAATCAATTTGATTCAGACCTTCAGATCAATTCCAAAAGGAGAATAGATCCAATTTGGAAAAAATGCAATTTATTTTTTTTAAAAAGCCTATCAGATCTCTGAACAGAATCTGAAACTTCCCAATCAATTCAGAGAAGTCCCATTTGGTTTGATTGGGAAAATCTGAATCAAATAATTGAATGAACAGCCTTCACAGCAAATCTCCTAGTCAAATATTTACCCTGCTTCACAATGAATTATGCAGGGTCTGGTATACGCAGAGAACAACATGAAGTGATGTAGATTTAAATTAACGAGGTATATGCCATATAAAAACAAAACATCTCCTTTTAATTCCACAAGGGCATTAAGCATGACTAATAATTGTTCCTCCTATGTTGATTATTTTTTCTTTTGCATCACATTTAGCATTCCGGTGATGGAAAAGCTGTACATCCTGATACTGGAGAAACACTCAGAAGCAATTACTTGCTTGCTTCAGCTCTGAAATGGGACAGCTCCTTCTACCAGCTATCTATCATCTGCCACAAGCATTCTCTTATATTGAATTTAAGCTCGGATATTGTGGTGCAACATATGGACTGGGGCAGGGGAGCAATTGGAAAAATTAAAAAAACCCAGTTTCACTGAAAATAACAGAATAACAGAGGGGCCTTGGAGGTCCTGCACAAGCAGGAAATTCTGTACCAATTCAAAGAACGTAAGCCTACCAAACTCACCTCGTGCATTTCTGCAATTTCTGTTCTTTAATTACTAATTACTAACCAGTGGAACAGCTTGCCTTCAGAAGTTGTGGATCCTCCATCACTGGAGGTCTTTAAGAAGAGCATGAACAACCTCCAACTCAGTGTCCTAACCACTTAAGCCACCATGCTGCTGCTCACATGTAGTAATCACACACCAATTCTCTTTAGGGAATCTGAAAAGTCTAGTTCTACTTTTGGAATACCTTGACCTCAGTCAAGTTTCTTCGCAGAGCCCCAGGATATTATTCTTACTTTTTCTTCCATTTCCTGCCCCCAAGCTGTCATCACTAAATTGGCACTAAGGTCTTTTCTCTAAAAATCTAGGTTTCATCTAAACTAGGTTTAAATTATAGACCTTGACAAATTTGAACAATGGGTTCTATCCAACAAAATGAGTTTCAATGTGGAGAAAAATAAAGTTTTACATTTAGGCAGGAAAAATCAAAGGTACAAGTATAGATTGGGGAGATTGGGGAAGACATGGCTTAAAAACAGCAACTGTGAGAGGGACCTTGGAGTCCTAGTGGACCATGAGCCAACAGTGTGCAGCAGCCGCCAAAAAAGCTAATACAATCCTGGGTTGTATAAATAGAGGCATAGAATCAAGATCACGCGAAGTATTAATACCGCTTTATAAAACCCTAGTAAGACCCCACCTGGAATACTGCAGCCAATTTTGGTCACCACATCACAAAAAAGATATAGAGAGTTTGAAAAAAAATCAGAGAAGAGCAACTAAGATGATCAAAGGCCTGGAGACTAAAACAGATGAAGAACGGCTGCAGGACTTGGGTTTGGCTAGTCTAAAGAGAAAAAGAAATAGGGGAGACATGATAGCAGTGTTCCAGTATTTGAGGGGCTGCCACCAAGAAGAGGGGGTCACATTATTCACCAATGCACCAGAGGGCAGGACAAGAAACACTAGTTGGAAGCTGATCCAAGAGAGAAGCAACCTGGAATTAAGGAGAAACTTCCTGACAGAGAGGACAGTTAATCAGTGGAACAGCTTGCCTCCAGAAATCATGGGCTCTCCATCACTGGAGATTTAGACAGTCATTGTCTGAGATGGTATAGGTCCTCCTGCTTGAGCAGGGGGCTGAACTAGAAGACCTCCGAAGTCCCTTCTAGCTCTATTCTATTCTATTCTATTCTATTCTATTCTATTCTATTCTATTCTATTCTATTCTATTCTATTCTATTCTATTCTATTCTATTCTATTCTATTCTATTCTATTCTATTCTACTCTACTCTACTCTACTCTACTCTACTCTACTCTACTCTACTCTACTCTACTCTACTCTACTCTACTCTACTCTACTCTAGATCAATCTATAATTCCTCCCCTTTTTTGCATCATATGATTGGTTCTCTCATGGCCAGACTCCGGGGCTTCTTGCTCGGTAAAGTCATTTTGTGTGATTCACGCCTGTGATCTCATTTTGCTAGATAAGCAACGAGCATTTGAAATCTAGAATGAAAAGAAGGGTGGGGAGAAATACAGGAGAAGGCGGTGCTTGGAGCTTATTTCAAGGTGCTTCGAAATCAAAGCCATTTGCTATAAAGCACTAAGGGACTGGAGGAGAGGATGAAAAAAAAGACCAAAAAAAAAAAAAGGATTTAAAGGGAAAATAGTCGTATAATATAATATATGCTCTAAACTCTTCTGCTTTGGCTTCGATATTTACATTTTCTTCTTTTGTCACCTGCACAAACTTCCAAGATATATTTCAGATACAGATATGCCCCAGCTGCTTCATTTCAAGCTGTCCCTCAGTTACTAAACTCATGGACACTCTATTTAAAAACAATAAAATAAATAAATCTGCCCACTGCTTACATAGGCAACAATCAGTTTCTCTGGATTCCCAAAGAGAGAAATGTTACTGATAACAGCAATTATCATTACTTCTTCCAATACTCTGTTCCTCAACTGGTATCATTTGATTAGACATCAGCTTTAAAGAGCACAATTAGCATTTATATTGCTTGTATGTTCTACCTGAGTCTGTGGGCTTGATAATAGGAGCCCTATAAAGTACAGAGCGATGGGAAATTATGAACTGACAACTCTGAAAGAAATTTTAAAAACCCCATGCCAGGTATGAAATTGCTGCTAAAAGGGAAGCAATGCTAAAAACCCCCTAATTTTGTATATTATTGCAAGCGTAACATAATCCACAATTTTAAGGATTATCCATAATTCTACAGATGAATTTAAGAAACATATCTAACTTCATTTTATGTACATCTTCTGCAACATATGCAAGTTCCTATGCATTTTATCCTAATAAACGCATATTATACACATTTTACTTAGGAGAAAAAGCATGTGCGTATTTCTAAAACATGTTTGTCTAGTTTTGAGAAATGTATTTCGATTTTTTTAAAGCCAAGAATGAGGAAGGAACATTCAATAATTTCAAAAATTATGGATAACTACTATGTGACATTCACATTAGCCCCCAGAGGAAGAGTACAGTTCTTTGAGATGTGTCTTCTTTTACAGGGAAATAGAAAGGTCTGGTTCTCCACACAATTGTAAACCATCTTAAATATGTCACATAACTGCTCCCTATGCAATGCATTTGTAAAAAAGACTTGAAGCCAATATCTGCAATTATATTCATCATCATCACTATTATTATTACTGATCATCACACAGTCAGCCAGATGTTCAGACTGGATTTGGCATTTTTGTCTACCGATCGAGTCCTTACCTAGGACCTGGGATAGGCTGATGTGGATGTTTGATGGTATTACAGATATTGTTACAGGATGGAAGCAGTTCCTAGTAAGGCTGCCTTTTGCAATTGACTGGTGGTGAATTTGTCAATGCTGATGATGCTCAAGTGGTGCTCCAGTTGTTTTGGGATTGCACCCAAGGCACCTATTACTATTGGTTGTTGTTATTGTTGTTGTTGTTTTTAACCCATTGGCTGAACAAGGCAAAAAAGTAAAAGTGGTAACTGCTTAGCCATGAAATCAACTAACATCTCTACAACAGAAGATTTGGTCTGGATAAATGTTTCCTCCTGATCTTTCCAAAGTTTTTACATTTCTGCTCCACAGATGGAATATTGGACCACCTCTACAACATATTAACATATCTCCATTTACTTAAAGAACATGGAGGACCATTTTATTATAGCAGGAACTTTAAAGGTATTTAACACTAGCTGGATTGTGCTCTTGATCTTTATCGTAATAAAAATTTCAGTGAAAGCAAGTTATTAACAAGAAAAATGGAAATGACAATGATTAATCATAGGCAATGCTGCTTCCTGCCAACATAATGAGACTTAAGAGTAGTGTATGTGTGTGTG
Source organism: Bothrops alternatus (assembly GCA_034064705.1). NCBI lineage: Eukaryota > Metazoa > Chordata > Lepidosauria > Squamata > Viperidae > Bothrops > Bothrops alternatus. The sequence continues at coordinate 495,520 of JARGCV010000096.1, read as the reverse complement.
TGTTCATGTGCATGTTAATTTGTTAAGACTGGATAATACTTATTTCAGTGCAATATATTTTCCTTTTTTTACGTTGCAAAGACAAGTCATATCTACAGCAAGATGAAACAGAAACAAATGAAAACTAAAACAACCCCCAAATCCTATGTATATATAAAAAACTCCTTTACAATACATTAGAACTGTGGAGTGCTACTAAAATTCAACAGTATATTGCACCAACAGTGCCACAGAAGTGTACGGCATCTCCCGGGATTATGATACTGAGGTTCAAGATTGTCTACCGTTGTGCATGAATGGCCAAGTTAAATAAATAAAGGCAACAATAGCAGCCTAATGTAACGCAAATGCTTAGGAATGCAGTGATTTTAATTCCCCAACCAATCCCAAATTAATTATATTCAAGCTCTTTAAAATTAATGGGAGCATCAAACATATTTGGATGTCGGTACGACTGGAGTGGAAAGATGGAGAGCTGCTATAATTAACACATAACTTCCTATAATGTGGCAGGCAGCAAGGTGTTCCATAAGGTATATTGTACAAAAGCAAGCTAAAAACTATTCTTCTGAACAGTTGGGAAAGGACTATTGTGGGACCAGGATCCTCTATAAAACAGAAACAATTATAAGTGTTTGAACGTATTATCGGCAGCCAGAAAAACATCTACAGGACTTGCCAAGTGTACCAGAAAGATATGACAGTAATTAGGCACACTAGGCAAGAGGAGACAATGCTGTTCTTTCCCTCTTGGATACAAGATGCCCAGGGAATACATTCTGGTGCTACAAGGCCATCTTAGGTGGCTCTTGAGAATAATTCCACTTGGAATCCCATAAAACTTCCTTAGACAGTTGTGCTCTGCATGGTGGCTGGAATGAGCTACGATTTTTAAGAGAGACATAGAGGCATTTATGCTGTTCAAAAGCCATCTGAAGTTTCGCGAGAGGGGGAGTCCAAGACAGATTTGACAGCATCCAGTGGAATCAAAGGAGATCATCAAGAAAACTGTATGAGATTTTAATTTAGATCAACCTCGGATGGATGCAAGGCACGAACTACGGAGGAAGGAAACCAGCTTTGTTTCCAATCTCTTGCTGAGAAGGAAAGGGAAAATTATTATTTTTCTCCTTATCCAGCCTTTTATTATTCAAAGCATGGACTGGAAGACTACCTTGTATTTTGTTCCCGCCACTGCACAGCTTTGTGGGGGTGGTTGTAGAGAAAAACAACTGGTTGATAACACATCTTAGCTATTTGACGGTCTGTCTCTCTATAGAATGAATAAGAAGCAGAATGGGACTATTATTGGAAGGGTCCATTGCTTCCCAATGGACAGTGTCACTGGAGATACATAAGTGGTGTCACTTGTAAGAGATACTCCATTCTGGGGCTTGGAAATAGTAAAGCCAGTTTCCTTAAATATTCAATCTGATGTCAACCCTAACACAACTCAATCAACTCAGTCACCAGCACAACTGTCAACTCTTGATGTCAGCAATTGACATACTTGGGCATGATCCAAGATTGATAGATGGAAATTTTCCGAGCCAGACAATAACAACAACAACAACAACGAAGCGTTGGCTTACCTGAACGTCTTTTCTCTGCATGGGGGGATGGAGAATCCACCTATGGGTATCCAAAGCCTGCTGCCCAATCAGAAGACTAGGTCCGAAATTTAGCTCCGCCTCCTGGCTTCCTTCCCCAGTTTTTGACAGGCGAAACTTTCCATCAGATCGGACCGTGTAGCTCCATTTCGACATCCTGTAAGAGAATTTCTGCCTAGCCTAGTTAGAGGAGGGTGTGGATTCTCCATCCCCCCATGCAGAGAAAAGACGTTCAGGTAAGCCAACGCTTCTTCTCCTGCATGGGTGGATTCCGAATCCACCTATGGGACGTACCCAAGCCCTCGTAAGTCCCCCTGGGTGGGGCCTAGGCTGTCTCTTACTAGGATTCAACTATCTGCTGCAAGGCCCTCCTGCCAAACGAGCCCTCTGCTGCGGCAAATTGATCAATCTTGTAATTTTTGACAAAGGAAGACGGAGAGGCCCACGTGGCCGCTCTGCAAATTTCTTCCAGTGGCGCCTGGGTACGCCAGGCTGCCGATGTGGCCGCGCTCCTTGTGGAGTGGGCCGTGATGTTGTTTGGTACCTGCAGTTCCAATGATTCATAGGCCCTAGCTATGCATGCCCTGATCCATCTTCCAATGGTCGAGGAAGATATCTTCAGACCCTTGGACGAAGGATGGTAGGACACGAATAATGCCTCTGACCTCCTGAAGGATGCTGTCCTGTTGACATAGTGACGCAGAGCCCTGCGCACGTCCAATGTATGCCATCTCCTCTCTTGAGGGTGTGTGGGATTAGGACAGAAGTCCGGAAGGACCAGGTCCTGAGACCTGTGAAAACACGTGTTGACCTTAGGAATAAAGGTTGGGTCCAACCGCAGTATCACCCTGCCTTCTGCAAAGGTAATCAGGTCCGGTCGAACCGAGAGGGCTCCCAGCTCCGAGATCCTTCTTGCCGAGGTGATTGCCACTAGAAAGGCCACTTTCAGCGTCAGGAAACGGAGTGAGCTATCCCTCAGAGGTTCGAAAGGAGCCTCAGTTAGCACCTGCAGGACCTTATGTAGGTCCCAGGACGGGAAGCGGTGCACTACGGGTGGCCTTCTTACGGCCGCCCCCTTTAGAAATGCGCTTACCGCAGGATGTTGTGACAGGGGTCCCCGGTCCTCACAGACCAGTACCGTCTGTAGAGCTGCTACCTGTCTGCGGATGGTGTTGGTTGCTAGACCCCTAACCATGCCATCCCACAAGTACTCTAGAATGTCGGGGATGGTGACGGTTAGAGGACTTAGCCCCTTACTGCTGCACCAGGATGAGAAATTTTTCCAGGTGGCATCGTAGATCCTGTTTGTGGATGGCCGGCGGGCATCCTGGATGACCGAGATGATGTGCTCTGAGAAGGCCTGCCTACTCAGTCCCTCCCGCTCAAGTGCCAAGCGGCTAGTTGTAGCCACTGCGGGTCTGGGTGTTGGAGTTTCCCTTGGCTCAGGGACACCCGGTTCGGAGGGAGTTTCCACACTGGCGAGAGCGACAGATCTACCAAGTCTGCAAACCACGGACGCCTCGGCCAGTACGGAGCAATTAGTATCACCTCCGCTTGTTCTAATATCAGCTTGCGGATGGTTGCCTGTATTAGAGGTGGAGGAGGGAAGGCGTACAGTAGCCCCTGAGGCCATCTGCATCTGAGGGCGTCCGTTCCCTCTGCTCCCCGGGTCTGGAACCTGGAAAAGAAACGGTGAGTCTGTGTGTTTGTTGGTGATGCGAATAGGTCCAGGCAGGGCCGTCCGAATCTGTCCGAGATGTCCCTGAACAGTTCCGGGGCCAGACTCCATTCCGCGTGATCTACCGTGGCTCTGCTGAGGGAGTCTGCCTGATGGTTCGCCTCCCCTGATATGTGTTCCGCCTTTAGTGAGGCTAGTTGCTGTTCTGCCCAAAGACCCAGCCCCTTTGCCTCCTTCATGAGGGCCACTGACCTGGTCCCGCCCTGCTTGTTTACGTGCGCTTTTGCTGTTACGTTGTCCGTCAGGACTAGCACGTGCTTCCCTGTCAGGTGAGCTGAGAATTTGCGCAGGGCCAGGTGGATGGCCCTCAGCTCGAGCCAATTGATCCTGTGACATAAGTCCCCTGGACTCCACCTCCCCTGGGCTATCTTGTCCACTGAGTGGCCCCCCACCCGAACAGACTTGCGTCGGTTGTGACTGTGATCCTGTCGGGTTCCCTGAGTGGGGTGCCCCTGCTGAGGGCGCCTGACCTCCACCACCTGAGGGATGCTATGACTTGGGGTGGCACCCTGATTCTCCTGAGCGACGCGCTCTGGTTCTGTCTCTGGTGGGGGAGCAGAAGCCATTGGAGACTTCTGGAGTGGAGCCTTGCCCACAGAACAATCCCCAGGCATGAGATCATTTTTCCCAGGAGCTGAGAGAGTTGTACTATGGTGGCCACTCTTTTTTGAGCCACCAGACGCGCAAGCTTCTGTAAACTCTCCTGATGCTCCGGTGAAAGATATACCATGCCCTGCTCTGAGTCTATGATGGCTCCCAGATGAAGGAGCCTCCTCGATGGAGTGAGCTGGCTTTTCTTGTGATTTACTGAGAAGCCATGGGTCTGGAGGGTGTCTATGGTGATCTGGATGTCTGTCAGGGCTGCCTGGTGTGAGCCCGACAGGATCAGAATGTCGTCCAAGTAGCATTGGACCCTTACCGGAATCATGCGTAGATGTGCTCCCAGTGCCGCCAGTACCTTCGTGAACACTCGGGGTGCTGAGGACAGGCCGAATGGTAGGGCCCTGTACTGGTAGTGTCATCCCCTGTAACAGAATCTGAGAAACCTTCTGTGATCCGGCCTTATCGGGATGTGTAGGTAGGCCTCTGTGAGGTCTATGGATGACAGCATGTCTCCTCTCCGAATGCTGGCCAGGATGGATCTGAGGGACTGCATCTTGAATTTCCTGTATACTACATAGCGGTTGAGACGTTTGAGGTCGAGGATGGCTCTCCAATCCCCAGATGACTTTGGTACCAGGAACAGGATGGAGTAGTATCCCCGGCCCTCCTGTTCTGGAGGAACTGCCTCTATGGCTCTTATGTCCCCCAGGTGTTCTATGGCCTGATCTAGAAGACCCGCCTTGGTCCTGTTGCATGACAACGGGCACCTTATGAAGTGATCTGGTGGAGTGGAGTAAAATTCTATTGCTAGACCCTGGGACACTGTTTCCCTGACCCAGGCGTCCGTTGTGGTCGTCTGCCACGCTTCGCTGAACAGCGTCAGACGACCCCCAATGGGGCTGTCCCGGACGTCATTTGGAGCGTCTGTAGGGACGACCTCCCCCCCCTCTAAAGGGGCGTTTGGAAGGTTGACCCCTGCCAGAGTCTGGACAATCCTGGCCGCGCTCCTGCCTGTACCGGAAGGTGCGCGCGTTTCTGGGCCCGTCCCAGGACCGTCCTCCCTGAAAGGGCTGCCTCCATTCTCCACCCCCGTTCTGCCGGTGGCCCTGTCTGCGGAATTCCTGTCCTCCCCTGTCTGACTTCTTCGAGGGATGCGCTAGCACCTTTCTTTTGGTCTTGTCCTCAATCACGTAAGGATCCAGGATCGCACCGAATAGTTTCGATACTGAATACTTAGCTGTGGCGAGGCGCCATTTGGATTTCAGGTCTGTTTTCCAATTTTTGAGCCATGCGAGTCTCCTAACTGCTACTGTACCTGCGATGGCTCTGGCCGAATATCGTGAGGCATACAGGGTGGCGTCCGCCATGAATTCCACTGTCATGCGTAGCTTTGTCAGGGTCTGTCGTATGCGTACCTGCTCTGGCGGGACGCTCGCCTGGAGTTCCCGCAGCCACCTGATCGACGCCCTGGAGAAGACAGAAGCAGTAGAAGCGGCCCTAATGGCCCAGGCTGATGAGTGGTGTACTCTGCGGAGAGAGAGTTCCGCCTTCCTCTCCTCTGCCTTCATTGCCTCTGACATGTCTCCTGGGATGGCTGAGGAAGCAAACAGAGATATTAGTGGTTCATCGACCTGTGGCACCTCTATAAGTGATGCCAGGGGGCTACAAACATTAAACATCTTCTTTTCCACACCGCTAGGTGAGCGTATGGCCCCCAAGTTGGCCCACTGGGCCCGTACCGATGACCTGAAAACCTTGGTACAAGGTACCTGTATTACCTCTGACACCGGTGAATACATTAGTGGGTCCTTGGCGTCCTCCTCTTCTGAGGAGGGTGGCCTGACCTCCTTTGTCTCAGCTGGCATGTCGAGTGCCGCACATACTTTTGGCAAGAGGGAATGGAAGAATGTGTGGTCGAATAGACCTGGGGCCTGTGCTGTCTGTTGTTCTGTCTCCTCAGTTCCTGACAGCACGGCTCCCTCGTCTTTCCATTCCCCTTGCTCCTCATCTGACGCCTGTGGAGAAAACTCAGACGCGTCAGAGTCATGGAACATTACATTCCCCCCCGGGGGGCGTGTCTTCGTGGCTTGCGAGCCTTTGGAGGGGGAGACTCACTCCTAGACGGTCGGAGATGTTTCAGGGATTCCTGTAAGAGGGAGTGAAGCAGAGAAAAACACTTACCTGACCTCGTTCTCTTCCTACCTTTGTGCCCAGCCTCCTCCTGGCTGGTTGTGGGTTCAGAGTGTGCTGGTGATGAGGGCACCGATATAGGGGACAGGTCTTCCTCCGTTCCTCCCCTGGGGGTCCATTCCCTGGACCCCTGCTCTGCTTCCGAAGGCCCAAAGGAGCTGGGAGTCTCCAGGAGTGCCAGGTCTGTTCTCTCTGTTCCTATGGCCCTGCGCTGAGCCTTGACAAACTCCTTCTCCAAGGCCTGGTGTCTCCTTATGGCCTGACGCTCCGCTGTCTTCGATGGCTCAGTTAGGTGCTTTGTTTTGGCCTTCTTCTTGCCCCCCCTGTTCCTCCGTTCGGCGTGGCGGCGACGGGGGGGGGCGCTGAGCCTTGGGCCAGAGTGCCCTCAGCCATGGCCATGCTCAAGCTGGGACTATGTCCCGGTAGCTAGGCAGGCGAGGCCGGAGTCGGCAGTGCTTAAGGGAGGCCTTCCCTAGCCTGCGCGATGGTAACGAGGGGAAGGACGGCGGCTCGCGAATCCTCCGCCTCTCTGCTGGACCGTCCTGCTTCCCCCTGTGCTGTGTGGTGCAGGTGCTGGTAGGGCTTCGCACGCAGCGCACCTCCGGAATAAAGGGAAACCTCCCTTCCTAACCCTCCGGCCACAACCGTCCGGCTTAGGGTGACAGACCAGCGGTTCCGCTCACTCGTTGTCCGCCGGCAAAAAACTTCCCTGGGTCTAGGCCTCAGAAGGAAAGAACAAAGGGTGCCCGCATGCCCCCCCTTCTTGAAGGGGGTATTTTCGCGCCTTGCGGAGAGCACCAATCGCCAGGCGCGGCCGGCCGGTGACCACCCCCTTTCCAATATGGCGATTCGCGCCAGTGGCTGGGACCTCCCCCTAACCAAGATGGCCGCCGCGCCAATTTTCCGGTCGGAGCTCAGTGCTCCCGACCACGCGGAGCCTCGTTTTAAAGGCTCCGGTCTACCCGCTCCGATTTGAGAGCGGTCTGTCTATTTGCCGCCTCCGGCGGCCTCCTCCCCGTCCCCAGGTCCCCACTTGCATTTGGTAGGGTCGCTCCTTCGCCCTTCTGCGTCGACGATCGAGCCTCGGCTTCCTTCGACGTCTGTGGGGTCCTGGTCGTCTTCTGGAGGCAGTCCGGGAGTCCGGGGATATTTCCCCCCGCGGCTCCCGATCTCCCGAGGCCCCAGGCCTAGGCGGCCTCCTGACGATCCCGGGGCGAGGATGAAGGATCCGAAAGAACCCCGTCGAGAAATCAGGTAACTTTCAGACTAAAAATTCTAAATTTCGTATTTCCAATAGCTAAAGAAAAAAATACTACTAGAGCTAACTAAAAAAATTAAAGTTTACCAGTCCTTTAAACCGAAAAAACCTTTTCTTCCTGGAGCTACTGGGAAGAGCTGTTCTTGGGCTTCAGACTAGGAAAAAAACTGGGGAAGGAAGCCAGGAGGCGGAGCTAAATTTCGGACCTAGTCTTCTGATTGGGCAGCAGGCTTTGGATACCCATAGGTGGATTCGGAATCCACCCATGCAGGAGAAAACAACAACAACAACAACAATAATAATAATAATAATAATAATAATAATTTTAAAAAAAGTTGGAAGGGACCTTGGAGGTCATCTAATCCAACCCCCTGCTCAGACAGGAACCCTACACCATTTCGGACAAGTGGCTGTCCAGTCTCTTCTTAAAAACTTCCAGTGTTGGAGCATTCACAGCTTCTGGAGGCAGGTTGTTCCACTGATTAATTGTTCTAACTATCAGGAAGTTTCTCCTTAGTTCTAAGTTGCTTCTCTCCTTGATTAGTTTCCATCTGTTGCTTCTTGTCTTGCATTCAGGTGCTTTGGAGAATAGCTTGACAACCTCTTCTTTGGGGAAGCCCCTGAGATATTAGAACACTGCTATCATGTCCCCCTTCATCCTTCTCTTCATTAAACTAGACACTCCCAATTCCAGCAACCGTTCCTTATATGTTTTAGCCTCCAGTCCCCTGATCATCTTCGTTGCTTTTCTCTGCACTCTTTCTAGAGTCTCAACATCTTTTTTACATCATGGTGACCAAAGCTCTTAACCTTGAACAAGTTTTCTGGATGGCTATCTCCAGAAGGGCAGAAAAACAGGTATGTTTCGACATTCTTATTGCACGAAGCCCATTTTAAGAATTACCCCTGCTCAGTCAAATTTAGTTTTTATCTTCCCCTAGTGGAGCTCCAGGTGTCTTTTGTCTCAGAATTCCTCACATAACCATGAATCTCTTCAGGATTGAAAGATCAAGAGAGTCCACATGCATGCAATTGCCCCTTCCTTCCAAACAGTGACTAAGGACTCAGTCAAATCATGTACAGTATCAGAGCTTCAGGTATAACCATAAGCTCTTCTTGAAACTCAACAGGATTCATCAGGCTGCTTGGGAGAAATATATCCTTCCTCCCTGTGGTGAGAAGAGCTTCCAGAGGAATCTAGGGCTAAGAGAAAAGACTCTGATCACAGCAGAGGATTGACGATATAACATCTCTCAATTCCAGGTCACGTTGATGCTGCCATGAAAGAAAAACCAAATGTAATCATTGTTGTGAGTCACATCCAGAGAAGGCAAATTAAAGTCTTCCAAAACCAGGTTGGATCTGGAGAACACCAATATAGTCAAGACTTCAAGAAACATATGTTGGTGTTGTTCCACAGCACAGAGATTAGTATACATATTTATGTATGCTAATTTAGGCAAGTTACATGTATTTTAGTTTGTATCCCGCCTCTTTCCTAAATAAACAGCAGAGAGACACTCTCCTAGATGGAAAACATTTTTCTTTCTAATGTAATTTCCATTTTTTAAATTTCAAATATGAAACCTACTTTTCCATGTTCATCATGTATGCAGCTATCTAATCAGTTAAAACTGTATGTGGTACATTAAACACGATTCTTTGGAAAGTTAGTTCTCACGTGGTCAAAATTAGAATACTTGATACCATTATCAAAACAAGGAACATCTGGAAACTGTATCTAACACTCAGAAGAAATTCACTTCTAGTCTTTTATCCAGAGAGCAAGTACGCTAAAGAAACACACAAAATTTGAACACTAATTCATAAAACAGAACTCCCATTTGATGCATCACAGTTCCTGAAATCCTTTCGTAATAGCTTCTAGCCTTTTTGCAATAAATTTTACTCATCAGAAGTTCTTGGATTCCTCTGTGCCTGTTAAATTGGTTTCAGCCTAACCTGCTGGAGAAAAATACGACGGTTCTGCCAATTGAGCAAGCTGTTTCTCTCTTACTTTTACCCTTAGAAATTCCATCTGTCATCCAAAGCTAAATTAAAAGAGCCACTTCTGAATATATATATATTCATCTGAAAGCAGGAAATGCAAATAAAATCTGCCAGAGATTTCTTTTTAAAACAAAACGGTGTGATCCGATAATAGGAAGTTTGTTGCAATAATGCGCATGCTTCATGAACATCGGTCATTTCCACCTCAAAAATATTGTGCAAAGAAATAAATAAGGATGCATGTATAAAAGAGCCGTGTAGCAGAAGAAGTGGCATTCAAAAAATGCTATCCTTTTCTCAACTTTTATCTAAAGAGCAAATCAGCCAGGCCACCTGTAAGCCTTGTCTGTGTAGCTGCATTCAGAATAGTCTTGAAAGTCTCAGTTAATTAATTGGCACTACTGATTGATTGATTAATTCATTAAGGCCAGATGTTAATGATTCTGGTCTTTACATGGATTTTAATAAAGAGCCAACCTTCTTTCAAACACTGATGAATTCTGATGGCAAAATTACATCTCCTTCTTTTTAAGTCCTCTTAATTTGTCCAGAGATACATCAAAATTGGGGCCTGGCCCAAACAGAAACAGCCATTACTTGAATGCTCTTAAGACCAGCCAGATCAATCTCTTTATTTCATCATGTCTATGGAGATTCTCAGTCATCCAGATCATGGTTGTCCCAAAGGTGCTTTTTCAAGAGGCAACTGGACTTTCTGGTTTTTTCTTTGACGACATTTCGCTTCTCATCCCAGAAACTTCTTTGGCACTGAAGAAGCTGCTTGGATGAGAAGCAAAACATCTTCGAAGAAAAACAAGAGAATCCAATTGCCTCTTGAAAAAGCACCTTTGGAATTATCTCATCATGGTTTCCATTTTGCTATTAGGTGTCACTAGTTGTTTTGGGAAGTGGTGGATAATTTATGCAACCTTGCTGGCTGAGCCATTGCTAAATTGTGCCAAAGATGGGGAAAGAATCAGTGAGGGAAGTTTTCCACAGGATGGTTGTGTTTGGTAAAAGCCTTCAGAGATGCTTTAATTTGGATCCTGGTCTTGTCTATGGGGTTGACATCAGTAGCCTTAATGACTCCATCCTATTTTAAAGTTGTATGCTTTTATTAAGGATAATGGTTGATTTGTGTGCCTCTACACTCCATGGTGTCCACCCAATCCCTCTCTCCCAACTGATTCTCCCTGTGTCCCTACTTTCTAGAACAATGTTTGTCAACCTGGGCAACTTCAAAATGTGTGGGCTTCAACTCCCAGAATTCCCTAGCCAGCATGGCTGGCTGGGTAATTCTAAGAGTTGAAGTCCACACACCTTAAAGTTGCCCAGGTTGACAAACAATGTTCTAGAATATTGGTTTTATTGCATTGTCCCAGCAATTGTCATAGAAACATAGATCAAAGAAATGTTCAAAGAGGGGTTTGTTCGTGACATAGGGGAGCACAATTAAACCTCATTGTTTGTTTTCCAAATGGCCAGTTAAAACATTCCAAAATTGTCCAGTTGAAAAGGCCATCTTCCCTACAGACTCTGGAGCTTCTGCAAGGAGTAAAATGGATTCTTTCCCACTCTGTTCCCGTGTAGCACTTCAGTAACCACTTAATAATACATGGCCTCCAGACAGGACGAATAATATATATTTTAATCACTTTTCCAATGCAAATATAGACTGTAAGGGAGCTACCATTTGCTGGAGCCCAGAAATTATGAATTTTTCAATAGCCTCCTCTATTATTTATCTTGTGTTATTCTGTTAACATTTTGTGCATGAAAGATATGTTTTCCAGACATTTTATGAAGCTTTCTATAATTTATTAAACAGCAAGGTATCTCCCAGTACCATCCTGACACATACGTGAATCCCATATCTCCTTTTCTACACTTTTCTAGTCCAAAAAGGCTTCCAGAAGCCACAATGCCCCCAAAGGGGACGGTAGAAGAATAGTAGAGTCACACTGAAGATGATGAATAATTTCTGAACTAGTTAAAAAAAAAAAGGAAGTCACAGATACTGAGTTATTTTTGTGATTCAGCATGTAAAGTAACCCAACCTATTACTCAACACAAGAGAGGAAGAAATTGAGAAGAACAGCTGGAATACAAGGACCAGGGGATGATGGAAGTGAAAATGAAATAAATACTTCCAAATGAAAGGCTAGTCCAAAAACACCTTATTGACAGAGGGTAATAACCCCCCCCCCAGATCTCCTTCATGTAGACTCCAACTGAATGGAGTATGGAGTATGAGGAGGAAGGAGAAAGAGAGAGAGAGGGAAAGAAGGAAGGAAGGAAGGAAGGAAGGAAGGAAGGAAGGAAGGAAGGAAGGAAGGAAGGAAGGAAGGACCTTCACAATGCATGACAACAGCCCATCTTCATTAAAGAACTTGTCTAGTTTTGTTTCCACTTGGAAATCATTTTTGGGTTTTTTGTTTGAACCTGGAAAAAATGAAAATTTGATTTTAGGTTGCGATGGTCAGAATGATTTTGTAATCCTAGAAATGGCTTGAAATGTTATGCAATATAAAGCAAAAAGTTGATGTTGTATTATTTTTGTAGTGGATGATTGCTAGATGGTAACAAAGAAAAAAAACTGTAATCCTTTGCTGCTAGGTGGTAGTCAAGCAGGATCTTTTGGCAGTCCAAATCTGATACTCTATCCTTAGTTTGGTCCTGTCTGGGTGTGTTAAGACCATAATAGCTGAAATTCCTAGCCAATTCTAAACCTGAATGGAATTGCTAAGATTAAACCAGGCAGCTGTCATTGGGTGTCTTGTAAAGCACTTTGCCAATCATCTCTGAAAAATATTGGATAGCAGCCACATATCCGTAATCATATTGTTCAATTTCAGATGGTAGACATAAAATGGCCAAAATTATTTTCACACCAGAGGGAAGAATAGTCTAGAAATTACAGTCAGTTAATTTAATGAGTTCTACTCAATTGATCAATTAAATCTGTACAAATGGCTATATGAGGAAAACAAACACAGAGACCATCTTCAAGTTTAAATTACATGCATGTCCGCATCAAGCTGAAAAGAGCCCCTATTGTTCTCTCTCACACACAAATGTGAATGCCTCCAGCTTTTGTAAATCCTTTGGTCAAAAAAAAAAAAGAAACAGAAAAAGGAAGCCCAGAAAAAGAATGAAATCTATTGTATCCTGTAATTACAGACTCTGTAAAGTTGGATTAAAAGGTTGGCCTAAGGCAGATTGCAAATTGTCTGTCTCTCATTTCAAAGTAAGTTGACTGGTTTCAATATTGAACACAAACCCACAAGTGCCTTTCTAGACCCTTGGCAATAAATCGTGTAAGAATGACAATAACAATAACCACAACAGTTTCTCCATATGAAGTCTGCCAAGCCTATATATTTGAGTCAGGAAAGAAGGCAGCGATCCCAGCATTATATTCCCCCCCAAAATTAGGAAGTTTCCCTCTCTGTAGACTTTTAGGAAAGAGGAGAAAATTGCATTATTTCATTGGTTCTTTGGATTGTGGTATACTTACCGAAAACGCTGTTGTATTATTTGACTGGTTGTGTTTATTTATTGTACTTTCTTATGATTTTCTGTCATGTTTTAATTCTTGAAAGCTCTCCAGTGCCTTACAATTGCATCACTGAATTGATATATAAGATAAACAGCAGTGGCTGAGTTTACACAACCTGCTAAACTTTAAACCAAGTTAACAAAACACTGACATTTTGACTTAACGCAAATGACTTGTTTCAGCAACATGCTGACATGATTCAAAATCCTAGTGCTTAAATCGTGGCTTCCCTATACTGCTGGAGGAAGTTTTCTTCCTCTCTCTAAAGGTAATTCCAGATAAACTATAAAATGAGAGAACAGTTTTCCCAAGATGCCACGTTAGAATTTGTTTGGTTTGGGTTTGACCACCTCAATCGATAATGGATTAAAAAAAAAATTGGAGGGAGGGAGGGAAGGAAGGAAGGAAGGAAGGAAGGAAGGAAGGAAGGAAGGAAGGAAGGAAGGAAGGAAGGAAATAAATTATTTAAGGATGTCATATGATTATTGACAACCCTCATCAACCATCTCAGCTCCTTTGGTTTTCACTTGGGATGTGTGTCCCATCATTGCAGTCTTGAGAAATCTGGAATTCTTTCTACCAAATACTGTAGGAAGCTTACAAGATGCTTGCAATTTAGACTAGTGGGGGAAAAAAGGCATTAGTTTTATTCAAGTTGCCATTTCCTCTAACTCCAAAACCAATTTCTCTCGCTCCCAATTTTCTCTGAAAGCAGACATTATGCTGTCTATTCCTACCCCACTGTCTCTTTGGAGTCAGTGAGTTTGGGTTTTATAAACTAATTACAAGCTATTTGCAGCTACTTCACCCTGCATTCCACGGTGCCCAGAGATGGGTGGTTAAAAAAAAAAAACAATGGCAGCAAGAATTTGCAATATTGGGATTTAATGAAAAGAAAGGAGGAAATTAAATAAGTTTTAATCTCATCGGAATGATCAGGAGGAAGATAAAGAAGAGTTGTTTTATAAAGCAGGGAGAGGCAAACATTTGAAACTCAGATCTCTAGTGCTGGGAGAATTTTCTTACACAAACCTAAATAACATGCTAACCAAAACCATTCATATTATACCTTACATGTGTCTAACAGTCTTCCTATTGTCCTGAGGAATCTAATAATTATGAATTCCAGTCCACACAGATCTCCTCTGCAGCCCTAGTGTCCTACAGAGACACTAAGACAGTCTTATTTCTCCTCCTTTCCTTCCTTCCTTCCTAGTTCATGGCTTGAGAAAATGCATCAAAAGGTATTTTGAAATGCAGTAATTAACAAAAGAGTACATGTAAAAATAGCATAGACTGGAGATTGAATCATTTTTTTCCCCATTCCAAAATTCTGTTGAGTCAATTGGAAGTCTCTGCTTATTTGCAGGATCCTGTTTGCAAGCTAGAGAGAAGTTCCCTGAGGATGGGCTCCAGCAAAAGTCCGAAAGCTTGGAAGACAGCATCTCCAGTCCCAGTGACCGACCCAGACCGGATCCTCCAACATTATCCTGGGACACGTATATTCACCTTCACTCTGCCTGTTTGCTAGGCAATCTTTGATTGATGGGATGTAAGCCACAAATCTATTTCAAGCTTGCTGTGTTCTCCCACATTTTATCAGTGCTGTTGTCAATTAATCTTTGTAAATTAATCACAGGCATTTTAGTCATTAATCAGTTAACCTCACAATTTTATACATGCTTATTGGACGTGAGCCTTATTGAGCTGCGAGGCATATTCTCAGGTACAAGAGGGTTGCCAAAATCTAAATAATGTTGCATATCAGATAAAATAATTATTCTGGGTGATTTAAAAATACACCCTCCTCTTTTTTTTTCTAGCTAGTACACAGATGGTTTTGCAGTAGATGAAGCTTGCAGTTCTTATATACTATTAAAATAATTACACAAATGACAATCTGATGGTTTATTAACTGGAAGCTGCTTTAGAGCTGATTTGTTTTATTGGTAAATCAACTGAGTGATTGAATGGTTAAGATGAGATTGAAGGATTGAAGTGACTGCTATTGGGATATCACCATAAGAAAGCCATTCTGGAGTTTCCCATTGCCAGGCTGCCCTATTTTTCAAACTGGAAGGTTCCAAAATCAATATTTCTTATTGTAAGAATACTTGGTTTTGTTCTTCATCAATGCACGTGTTGTCGCGTGTATCTACAAAGCAGGAGCTGGTGTGGGGGACTACAGAGTCCTGGTGGCACAGTGGTTAGAATGCAGTATTGCCAGCAAACTCTGTCTACAGCCTGGAGTTCAATACTGATGAACTCAAGGTTGACTCAGCCTTCCATCCTTCCGAGGTCAGTAAAATGAGGACCCAGATTGTTGGGGTCAATATGCAGACCATAGAGTGCTGTTAAGCACTGTGGAGCAGTGTATAAGTCTACGGTAAGTCAGTGATGACAAACCTTTTAGAGACTGAGTGCCCAAACTGTAACCCAAAACACACTTATGCATCATCGAGTGCCGAGTAGGTGTGGCCCATTGTCTGGGTGTGGCCAATTGGGTGGTAACGGCTGCGGTGGTAACCGCAGACTGGGTGGGACTAAAAAGTTTAATCAATTAATTTCAACTTTGCAAGCTATTTTTCCTCCAGGAGAAGTTGAAATGGACTGATTGCCCCCCCCTTTTTTTTTGTTGCACACGGCAGTGGAGGCCTAAAGCGAAAAGATTTTATAAAACCCAGCTGAAGGCCTTGGATTGGGGCAACGGTGTGCGTGCCCACAGAGAGGACTCTGAGTGCCGCCTCTGGCACCCGTGCCATAGGTTTGCCACCACTGGTGTAAGTGCTATTCCTATTGCTATTACAATGAAGCAGCAATTCACTGAGAGAGGGCATGACAAGGAAGAGGGTAGAGACGAGAGATAGCACAGGCCAGAGATGAAGAGAGACAGAGGAAGAGAGTTAAAACAGCCACTCCCTGGAATTTCCCAAGCTATGACTATTTAGTATGAGAGCAATAAAGGTTTAGTCTGGCAAGATTCTGGGTATACAGTGTATGCATGTAAAGAACTGAACTATAGCTGCATTGGGTCCCCAACCCCTGGTCCATGGACCGATACCAGTCCACGGCATGCCAGCAACTGGTCCCCACAAACAAGCAAAGCCCCATCCAAGAGATATAGGCAGCACACAAAACCACGCCCCCTCTGGTCCGTGGAAAAACTTCTCTCCATGGTCTCTGGCACCCAAAAAGTAGGAACATAGAACATCATGGAACATAGCTATCTGTCTGATTTTCCAAATAGCCAAATGTTCTAAGAGCTAGTTTGGTATACTGGGTTAAGGCACAAAGATAGAAACTAAAGTTCTACTCCCCTGTTAGGCATAAAGCCAGCTGGGATACTTTGGGCCAGTCACTCTTTCTCAGCTCTAGGAAGGAGGCAATGACATATCACTTCCTAAATCTTCCCAAAAAACCTGCAGGGACTTGTCCAGGAGTCAAAAATCAGTGCAAAGTCACACGCACACAGAGACATAAATGGTATATAGGTTGTTATGGTTCTGACAGATGAAACGCTGATAACATCGGATGTTTTTGCATTGATATAAGTATTCATAGCCATATTTATATACTTATTGGGAAAAACAACATTTTTGAATGATTATTTTTTTTTAAAAAAATCACATTTAAATCCTGGTGAGAAAGTTTTATTTAAAAAAAAAGATTTCTCAAGAATTATGGGTAAAAACACACAAACATGGGCCAGAAACAGATTCACTGATCCCAATAAATATTTTAAAAATGCAGTATCGTTTCTCTCTTCAGATCACAAATACTTTCTGGAGTTTAGCCGTAGCTTGTGAGCAGATACGGTATGTTGCATTGTTTCCTTGCAGAATCTTCCTTTGACCATCATTTGATAGGGTAAATGGTAAAAAGTCAATCAGAATATAATGTTCAACCACACAAAAAGTCCCAATCTAGTTCTGCTCTAGTCTAGAACATAATCCAAAAATATCTGTCTATTTTAACTTAATGTTATAATTCCAGAATAGGCTCTCCAATTCCCAGGGAGAAATCAGCTGCTCCGTTCAATTGCTATTTAATCTTCTTAATAAAAGATGCCCCAGAAATTAAATCTGGACATACTAAGACAAAAAGTCATTTCCTTTAAATACGAGTTAATCGATCCCTGCAACATTGTTCTTTTATTTAATAAGTATTCATCCACCGTCATGGATAAAGGAGAATATCCTTTAAAAGGCTACACTGAGTAACCACAACTCAATTGATAGAGTTAATTGAAAAAGTGTAACGTGCCAGATTCCTACTACAAGGTCAGAGACATACATGGCTGATGTCGCTTGATTGGTTTGATACTGGGAAAATGCACAGATAATATAATTTGGCTCTTACTTCAGTTGTGAACAAAATTTATATGGTTAACTGAGTAGGAATAGGGCGATAGGATAGACTCCAGATAATTGAAGAGATAAAGCTTAATTGTTATCAATTGGCCAATGACTACATAGGACCTTGTCAAACCTTATATTCAGGATTTGGGAGCAATCAGCTTATCAGTGACAACACTGGTCATCAATAATCATGGCAAGTTAAAAAAAATCAAAAAAAGAAAAAAAAATAATCATGGCAAGTTAAAGAGGCAGCCAGTGATTAAAGAAAAGCAATATTAAAAATGGACTTAACCAGGAAGTATCTGCCAGTAAGTATTGAAACAAGTCATGTAATGTTATTGAGGGAGCTGATAAAGATGACCAACACAGAATTTGAAAAAAAAATTAGGATGGAATCTAAAAGAATGGGAGAGAAAGTTGAAAGAAATGGGACTTTTTTGTACTTTATTTGTTGTGATTAAGAATCTTTTGCTAAGATCATCAGAAAATTTTTTTGATCGGGGTGAAACATTTCGAGGTTTCACCTAGGAAACTCCAAAGGGGAAAAAATCTGTTATGGTTTAACAGACACACAGATGAACATGCAATGAAGCTATTATTTGTTTCTTAAATGGAATTATGGATTTAGTCTAATCCAGGAATGTACAACCTTGGCAACTTTAAGACCGGTGGACTTCAACACCCAGAATTCAGGGGAGGTGATTTGAGAGAGACTGATTGGCTGAAATCCCCCAGCTGGCTTTCATGCCTAAGACGAGACTAGAATTCACAGACCCCTGGTGATTGGTCCAAAGTCACTCACTGGCATTCATGCCTAAGGTGGGACTAGAACTAACTGCCTCCTGGTGAATGGCCCAAAGTCACCCAACTGGTTTTCATGCTTAAGGCGGGACTAGAACTCACATTATCCTGGTTTCTAGTCTGGTGCCTTAACCATTAGATGAAATTGGTACCTTTGTAGCAATGAAACTCTAATGTAAAATGGCAAGAAAAGGCCCTGAAGCTGGCTTTTTTTTTCACCTGCCTCAGAAGAAAATAGAAGGAGGCTATTTGAGAAGGGTTGGTTTTTTGGAAGGAAGCTCCACAGAAGGGCACACAGCCTGCTAAGAGTGCTGCTTGCAAGGGCAGATGTCTGACACCTGGAGGGAGTGAACAGCAGCAAAGCAGGAGAAGATAAAATCACAAGTGACAGCTGAGCCTCTGTCTGCAATTACAATGCATTGTAAACAAGGGCACTTGCCACTCCAGCTGCCAGTCTTAGCCCAAGATTGACAGAGTGAGCATCAAAATATGGGGAAAGATTGGGAGACCATGTCTCAGCGGTTTTCAGCTGCAAAAGGTGGCAAAAAGTGGGCAAGGGAGAAAAGATGGTTAAATGAACCCTGAAGAGAAAGGAGAGAAGGCTGTTTTTTTGTTTGTTTGTTTTGGTGTCTTTGACTTTGTGTTGACTCTTGGTGACAGCTTGAACAAGTCCCTGCAGTTTTCTTGGCAAGATTTTGAGAAGTGGATTGCCACCATCTCCTTCCTAGGGTTGAGAGGGAATAACTGGCTTAAAGACCTAGCTTCAAAAGGTGGGAATAAATCTCATGGTCTCTTGGGGTTCTAGACTGCTACCTTAATCACTACACCAAAAGCAGCTTTCTAACTGAAAGTACCTTTCTCCTTATCTAGCCTGTTCCAGAATCATAGTGATGGACATTCCCAGAATCCTTCAGCGAGAACTATAGAATGGGAATGCTATTTCAAGGGCAACGTGCAACTCAACATGCTAAATTTGTTAAGTTGTCCAGTGCCTTCATAGATAGGCATAGATGCTATACAAATTTAGATCATTTGGTAATGTTACGGCTTGGTGTAGTATTATTAAAGCCTGACATTGGGTTATTTTAGTAAACAGGTTAAGCATGTTTGAGAACAGTTTCACTAAGTAACGGCCTTGAGCTTCAGGAAACTCACAGTCCTAAATCCAGTCAAGCGCCAGGTAGATGTGATGGCATTATTGAGATACTGAACCTGTTATGGGAAGACACTGTTTCAATTCCTCTTTTCTCTAAACTCACTAGTAAACTCAGCCAAACCCACCTTAATCCTTGAAGGATTATTGAGGGAAGAATGGAAGAGCTTTATGATGGAAACGCCTTATGTTCCTAAAGGAGAGGATGAAATCTAACAAATATCTAATAAATCAGGGGTCCCCAACCCCCAGTCTGTGGTCCATGGCATGCCAGAAACTGATCCACGCAAACAAGCAAAGCGCCATATGTGGGATGCAGGCAGCACGCGAAACCATACACTCTCCAGTCCACAGAAAAACCTCTCTTCACGGAACTGGTCCCTGATGCCTAAAAGGTTGAGGACCTCTGTAATAAAAAACAATATAGATCTTTCTCTGCTGCTTTAAGGTGTGCCATGGTGGCGTAGTGGTTAGAATGCAGTACTGCAGGCTACTTCTGCTGACTGCCGGCTGTTTGCAGTTTGCCAGTTTGATCCTCACCGGCAGAAAGTGGACTCAGCTTTTCATCCTTCCGAGGTTGGCAAAATGAGGACCCAGATTGTTGAGGGCAATATATGCTGACTTTGTAAACCACTTAGAGAAGGCTGTAAAGCAGTATGTAAGTCTAAGTGCTATTGCTATTGCTTGTCACATCCTTCCGAGAGAGAGAGAGAAGGAGAAAGTATGTATAAAATATAGCCATTTTAGCAAGGATTAACACCTGCCATTAAAATATATGGACAGCCGTGTGGCTTTGCCAACCTCCTCTTGAGGACACTGCAGATGTTGTAGATCTTTGCAAAAATCTCTCTCTTGCTTTTCTTTCCGTCGACAATGCAGAAAGCTGAACGACAACCCGGTTATTGTTTGAGAATGCAAAAAAGAGGGAAAACAGAAGCAGACTAAGCTAATCCAAACTTGCTTGGGGGATGATTTAAGCAGTGATAAAAATCATGCATTTACACAATATAATCACAGCAGCTTAATTTTCTCTGAGAAAAAGAAATCACTGAGATGGGAGTGAAAAAAGTACAAATAGGTCATTAATTCACCACAGCATTATCAGATGAGCTGCAAACATTAAAAGAACAAACATCTGGGCAGATGTATAAATCTTGCCTTTAAAGGAGATAAGTTGAACACTGTTGGTGCAAACATGTACTGTGGAAAGAATCTGACTGCAAATTTCAATGGGATTAGAAAAATAGGAGCAGAATCAATAATGCAGACCAGATTTTATGAGTCTTTTGAAAGACTTTGAAAGGCAACCTACATGAGAAGAGATGGCAGAATTTTGGGGAGGGGGCGGAGTGAAAAGGGGGATCAGCCTTGCTGCAATCCAGAAAGATTTATTGCTCAAGCGTATACTCAAGAATCTAGTCAACTAAAGTTCAAATCTGAATCGGCGCCAGGTAAGAGTCAATGGAATTCAAGGGGAGCTGAAGTTGGACCACTTGTGGCAACCTAATGACTCTAAACTAATGACATGTTTAACTCCATCTCCCAGCTCTGCCTGTTCTTCTCCTAGACAGGGCCATTGTCTTTCTGCATAGGGGGTCTTCTTGTAATGGCCTTCAAGGTCAGCTGAGGGGAGAGTGCCCCTTTGGCAGGTAATTTATGGAAATAGTAGACCCACATCTGGGGATCACCAGCTGGGGAAGACCCTATAAGATACACTGGACAAGATATAAATAACACCATTCTTAGTTCTGCAGCTTCTATTGCCCCATTTTTCTTGTTTTTATTGCACTGGGAGGCAACAAGAAATGAAAGAACAGGGCTTATACATAATCCATAGCATCACTTGAAAAGTGATGGAGCATCTGCTTGTAGATAGAAGATCCCAAGACAAATCCCTTGCATTTCCAGCTTCAGTGTGCCTGAACCTCTAGTGAATCATAGCAGCTTTCAGCAACTCTGTGTGACTCTACATCTTAAGATCTCTCAGGAAACCACCAAAATCTCATAAAATTATACTGAAGTCTTCTGAATTACTGGTCAGCCTGAGTGAGATTTCAGCATTCTTGTGAGAATTAGGAACTGTTGAAGGATTTTAGTGCTCTTTAAAGTTGTTTTACTGTGGGGAGAGGAAATACACTTGGGAAGGGATCTGGCAGGGTCCTTGGTGTCTCTGAGTGATGTAGTCAAGAATGCTCAAACTGGGACTGTGGTCTAAATTCAAAACAGCATGCAAGGTTTTTATATTCCTAACATGGCATATTTTCCAAGGGGACCCATTTTGCTACATCCCAGCTCTAGTTATCTGCTTCCTTCCTGAATCTTGAGCATTAAACCATTGCAACAAAACATCTAACTACCAGAGAGCATGATCCTGGCACTAACCAATTTTGCAAAAGAATAGCTGTTCTACAAGCAAAGCAGTAATTACATCAAAGCAGGGAGGCAGCCAAATCTGCACACAAACAACTCTGGGGGGGGGGGAAATGAGACACTTACAGAAAAACACATCAAAATAAAAATTAGCAATTAAATGCTTACATATCACATAATTGAAACTGATTGGGGATAAAAGGAGGTTTTAAGGTTCTAAAGATTAGGCCAAGAATAGTGAGCAATAAAGTTTATTTCATTTCACCATGTGATCTCTCGATTTGGCTTCTAATTATGAAACTCAACAGGGACTGTTGGAAAAGTCTTATTATAAACAACTAGAACCGTGCTAATCCCTTTTTCATTTCACATTTTTAATATACCTGTATAAGGCTGATAAGGACATTGGTCCTTTAATTTAGTATCTTAAAAAAAACAAAACAAGGACAGCTTCTTTTCACAGAAAGGGAGAAAACATTTTTTTTAATCAGGTAAAATGAGGACCCAGATTGTTGGGGGCCACATGCTGACTCTCTATAAACGGCTTAGAGAGGGCTGTAAAGCACAGTGAAGCGGTATATAAGTCTAAGTGCTATTGCCATTGCTATCCCCAGGAAGCGGGGGTGCATTCTGGAGGAATAAAAGGCAACTCAGCCCAGATGCTATTTGTGAGAGAAGAAGGGTGAGGATAGCCCCTCCCTCATAGTTTCCAGAGTATATTGTAAATGCAGATAGCAGAGTCTTCAGTCTGGCAAGATTCTGTCTAGAGGTGAGAAACAATAAAGAACTCAGCTTAGAAGAATCACCCTATGTCATTCTTGATTTGGGGCCTCAGCTTGGAAGAATAACCCTATGTCATTCTTGATTTGGGGCCCGACATTAGACCAGGGGTTCTCAACCTTGGCAACTTTAAGACTTGTGGACTTCAACTCCCAGAATTCCTCAGCCAGCAAAGCTGGCTGAGGAATTCTGAGAGTTGAAGTCCACAAGTCTTAAAGTTGCCAAGGTTGAGAACCCCTGCATTAGACATATGAGGAGTTAGTTCTGCAGGTTCCCATGACTAGGACTTACTCATGAGATGTTTGAATTCTTCCACTCCACACCCTATCGCTCCTGATTTCTTTTTCTTGTCTCCTCTCTTTTTGCCAGAAAGAAAATCACAGCAGCATAAGTTTTATAGGTGGCATCTAGATCCGACATCCAACCTAAATGTTGGAGATGTGATAGTATGGAGGCTACATATTTTCATGTATGGTGGACATGTAGAAAAATTAAAGCCTTCTGGAGAAAAATATGGTGGACACTCCAAACCATTTTGAAAAAGCGTATTGAATTTCTACCTCAGTTGTTTTTGTTAGGGATCATAAAAGACTGTACCACCACAGAGACGAACTTAATTCTGAACTTGATCACAGCAGCGAGACTGTTGGTGGGACAATACTGGAAGAAGCCAGAAATACCATCTATGGAAGAATGGACTTTGAAAGTTATAAATTTGGCAGAAATGGCTAAAATATCAGCATATTTGAAGGATCGTTCAAATGAAAAATATATGTTAGACTGGAAGCAGTGGATAGACTACATACAAGAGAAACACCAATTAAAGAAAATGTATCTGGCTTACAGTTAAATCTTGATATATGGAGTGAAGAATGTTTACAAATTCAAATTGATTGTATTAAGTTGAATAGCAGTTAACTTGAATTTTTTCCTGGTTTACATGTACAAATATATATCTATTAATAAAAAATAAATTAAAAAAAACCCTGAAATCACCTTTCCTATTGTAAGGGTCGATCCTCCTCCTCCTCCTCCTGCTGCTGAGAATATTGGCATGGTCTATGACTAAAGGAACCCTAGCTTATCTACAATTTTATGGTGCAGGATGTGGGAGAGTTTGGACGAATTCTTATTTCTCGCCTATGTCACTAGATGATAATTTACTGGCAAAGGCTAATTGTCATTCTTTGCATGTCCACATCCAGCCCTTCTTCATCAACTGGAGAGTTCTGATTGATCTGTCTCGCCATCACCCCTGAGCGAAAGAAAGAAGAGACCTCCCCTCTCCAAATGATTGGACTGTACATTTGCTTCCGAAAGCACCTTCTTGATCATATGAACTGGGTCCGACTCTGCTCTACTAAATGAGAAGGAACTTGAGGGTGTCAGGTGTGACTACTTCAAGCCTTAAAGGACCTACTTTACAATCTGAAAATAAATATCTCGCTTTCTGTTTCTCTCTATCTCCCTCCCTCTCTCTTTCTCTTCTCTCTCTTCTTTCTCTCCCTCCCTCTTCTCCCTCTTCCTCTCCTTCTCCCCCTCCCCTCTCTTTTCTCTCTCCCTCTTTCTCTCTCCCTCCCTCCTCTCTCTCCCTCTCTTCTTTCTCTTTTCTCTCACTCTCCCTCCCTCCTGCTCCCTCTCGTCTCTCTCCCTCTTTGGTCTCCCTCTCTTTCTTCTCTCCATCCCTCTCTCCCTCCTTCCCTCTTTCTTCCTCCCTCTCCCTCTCTTCTTTCTCTCTTCTTTCACTTCCCATCCCTCCTTCTCCTTCTCTCCCTCTCTTTTCTCTCCCTCTTTCTTTTCTCCCTCCCTCTCTCTCTCCTTCCCTCCCTTTTCCTCTCCCCCTCTCTTCTCTCTCCCTCCCTCCCTCTCCCTGTCTCTCCCCCTCCCTCTTTCTCTTCTCTTCTCTCCCTCCCTGTTCTCTTTGTGTTTTATCCTATCTTGGAAGTCTAGCCAGCCTGTGAACAGAACAAGAATACAGGGCTACTCTACATTTGAAAATTTCTTTTCCAGATTAATCAAAGTATTCATGATTGAAAGCTGAATATGTCAAACAACCAGCCTGAAAGTATAGTGACTGATACAGTACATATCGTGGGATAGGCATATAATAAACAGAATTCAGATAATCTCAAGGAATCCCACTATTTTCTGCTTGATTTCAGTGAGCATTCTTAGTGAACGCTTGCTTTAATAAAGTGACCCTCAATTGCTTTCGCTCCACTGTCTGTCACAGATGCCCAATAACATCATCATGCAGCAAATTCCAATCTGCAAACACGACTTTTCAATATTACATTATTCATGGCACACTTTATTTTTTTGAAGATAATCCTACCTTCAGCTGCCTTTCCATTCCTGCTCTTCTGTCTAACTTACCAGCAATTCCAATATTATTCTTACTGCTATTAAAGTATTACTGTGGGACATCCTCTCCAGCCCTCTCTGCCCATGGAGACCAGCTGCCTCACTCAATCCGAGATCTTTGAACTTCCACCCATTAGGGGAGCATGAGAAACACAAAGGTCCTGAATAAGGTCAGTGGACAAGTGGCAACAAAAGGCAAATTAAAAGGCTTCGCAAAAGGGAGATGCACTTTTGGCTCAAGTCCCCTCTATTCAAATGCAGTATCTGATGGATACGTCTAATCGCCAAAAAAAAAAAAAAATTGATATTCTGGGGAGCATCTTTAGAAAATAATCCACAAACAAGGCGCTGCAGGCTACAAACGTTTCTCCTTCATCTTGCTTTTAGATTGGGGCTTTCAAATAACACAGGGGATTAGAGAACATTTTCCCTTGCCATTTCATTCCCAACAGGATGCATGTTTAAATCATCTGGTAATTTTAATAGAAATAAGGGAGGGGTCCTCCCACAAACCTTTTATAATTGTAGGCTGGCGTTTCTCAACTTAGCAATGTTAAGATGGGTAGACTTCCACTCCCCAGATCCTCCATTTCAATCCTCCAACTCACTAGAGCAGCGGTTCTCAACCTGTGGGTCGCGACCCCATTTGGGGTCGAACGACCATTTCACTGGGGTCGCCAACCACCGCAGGCCGCCATTTTTTCCATTTCCCCTCGGCCATCGCGCACGCCGCGCATGCGTGGTTCGGCCTGTTGCGTGCACGCTGCGCATGCGTGGTTTGGCCCGTTGTGCCGCACATGCGCGATTCTGCCCGACGTGTACGCGCTGCGCATGTGCGGTTTGGCCCGTCGCGCCATGCATGCACGTTTCGGCCTGTCATGCCGCGCATGCGCAGTTCAGCCGGCCGCGCATGCACTGCGCATGCACGATTCGGGCCATCACGTGCGCGCTGCGCATGCGTGGTTCGGCCTATTGCGTGCACGCTGCGCATGCGCGGTTTGGCACGTTGCGCCGTGCATGCACGATTCTGCCCATCGCGTGCGCGCTGTGCATGCACGTTTCGGCCCGTCGCGCCGCACATACGCGGTTCAGCCGGTCGCGCGCACGCCGCGCATGTGCGGTTTGGCCTGTCGCGCCACAAATGCGCGGTTCTGCCCATCGCGCGCACGCTGCACATACGCGTTTCGGCCCGTCGCGCTGTGCACGCACGGTTCAGCCGATCACGCGCACGTCACACATGCACGGTTCGGCCCGTCGTGCTGCACATGCACGGCGCAAGTAGGGGTCGCACCGTGCATGGGCGGCGCAGGTGGGGTCTTGGCCTGAAAAAGGTTGAGAACCGCTGCACTAGAGGGTTGTTGTTTTTTTTAAAAATACAGGTTGGACAACCATTTATCTGAAATGGTATAGGACAGTGGTGGTGAACCTGTGGCACGTGTGCCAGAGGCGGCTGAGGGCTCTCCCTCTCTGTGGGCATGTGCGCCATCCCAGCCCCACCTCCCCCACGGCCCCCTTCTCACCAGCAGACCCCCCCGGAGGAGAGTTGCCCCCGAGTGCGGCCCACGGAGAACAGCACAGCCAAGGACACGGTAGCCGGGCAGTGGGGATAAGACTCCATCCTTGCACCCCGTCATGTGCAGATGATGCTGTGGGGTGCGGGCGGAGGGTGTGGCCACCATGGTGCTGCTGGGCCACCTGGATGATCTGCGGCAGGCCATGGAGGCAGTGGGTGGCCCTGTGGGTGGGCGGGGGCAGGTCAGGGCAGAGCAGATGGGGGCAGGTGGGGGGGCTGGTTTTTGGGCACTTGGTCTCTAAAAGGTTTGCCATCACTGGTATAGGGTTTCCTGCCTGAGCAGGGGGTTGGACTAGAAGACCTCCAAGGTCCCTTCCAGCTTTATGATTCTACATCCTAGCGGAGGAAGAAGGAAATGCTCTCATCGAAATGTTTCAATCTGCACTGTGTTTGATACCTACAATCAACATCACTGCTAAAATCCATCTCAGTTGCTTCTGCGCAGGGGGTAAACATGTCAATATCCAGAGAGTGGCCATTTTATTCAACTTGGGTGGTCTTGGAGAGCCATTGTCCCTGCATGGTGCATTTATCTATTTGTCTAGTTTGGTCTATTCCAGGTTTAGGGTCCTTTCCAATTGAGTGAAACAGGTTCTTTTGAAGATTAACTGATCTGCATATTGAAAATGTCCAGGTTCTTCACTTTGCTCTGTTAAACATTTCTGATCTTGGAATGAGCTGTCTTATCCCTTGGAACACACAACACTGTCTTACAGCAACGGGACAACTGGCCTAGCGATTGCTGTTATGAAAGGTTGATTGGTCTTCTATAAACTTACATGGAAATACCAGGGATTGTACCTGGATCCTTTTGGAAACTTCCAAGTATACATCTTTATAACCCCTGTTAAGTTGCTCCCCAACCCCCACCCTGGATTGCCAATTAGTCCCATTTCCTTTAATAGCCTTTTAAAAAAAAATTGGCATGTGGCCCAGCCTCCGGGCCAGATCTGGCACTCAAAAGTTCCCCACCATTCAACATGCTTTCTCACGAATTCGCAGCACTAATGGCACCATCGCATATATCGCTTGAAGTCAGGAGCCCTTGCAAATCACAGCTCAATCATTGCTAAACCTCACTGCTATTTATTGTTATCACATGACTGAGAAGGTCCCCTGAAGCCAAGCTATTTTCAATTTAGAGGAAGAAAACAAGGCTACTGGCACTGCAGTTGGATTCAGATATTTTCCAGGCTCTTTACGGGAGGCATAATAGAATAGCTCTTAATCCTGATCTCCAGGTGAACAATTTTTAACACCTACCCTCCTACTTAGATAGCAAGCAACAAACAGACCACGGAGTATACAGGCTCTCTGAAGCTAACACCGTGCATAAAACAGCAAGTGCAATAATAATAATCCAATTAATAAAATAAGTCGATAATGCATCGGTTTCCTGCTCTTTTACTAATCTGGGATTCTGAATAGCCTTGATTTCTTAGGGAACGAGATTTGTTATCGCCCAATAAGGCCATAAGAGGGCATGGTTTACAATTCACCATATAATACCTGAAACCACATAACTGGATGAAGTTGAGTATGGTCTTAGTCACAAAGTTAGTTTGTATACGGTGTTCAAACTGTTCATTGGCTTGTTGGATTCATACATGGTGCTAAACTATAACACCACTTTGAAACTCAGAATAGCTATATTCACACAACTCACTGAGGCCAAACCATGTAAGCCACATTACGACTTACTAGCAATTATGAACCAAACATCTGCTGACTCCTTATGTCTATCTTGGCTTTGGGTGCTCTATTTAATTGGTGACTTTCCAATTTGTGGCAAGTCTGTTACGTCATCCAAATCAAGCAACTTATATCTCCGCATCAAAATTTACCAACTAGTTTCAACTAATGTCTGCCAGCATGTTGAACCTGAGAAGTAAGTGTAGATTTATCACCACCATGTTCAGCTTCAGGGGAAAATGTGTTGGATTTTTTCCCCCCATGAATATGCTTTCAAATCTTAAAAGGAAAAGAAACAGAGCAAGCTTACTACTTCCTAAATCCAAAGCTACCATTTGTTTTAGCCTCAGCTTTATTTTCCACATTATAAAACAGCAAGCCCAGACTTTGGGCAGCTATCACTTATAGCTTTTACAAATACTTGTTGGTCATAGTCACATATCATAAAGCATATTGTAAGAAACCCTCCTGATTTACCCTCTTGCTAGTCCCTCCCAGCTGGGTCTGTTTCCAAA
Source organism: Bothrops alternatus (assembly GCA_034064705.1). Taxonomy (NCBI): domain Eukaryota; kingdom Metazoa; phylum Chordata; class Lepidosauria; order Squamata; family Viperidae; genus Bothrops; species Bothrops alternatus. The sequence continues at coordinate 466,946 of JARGCV010000096.1, read as the reverse complement.
GTCAAGAAGCAAATTCGTAATACCAGATTTTGCGATAAGATATACATTCACTTCCTTTGTGAAAAACTGCAATTCTAATGTGATGATTTATCTGAGGAGGCCCATCGCCTTGAATCATTTTCATGGAGTTTTATCTCATTTAACCCTGGCCTTCTCTTCTGTAGCAGTGAACAGATCTGATAAATCCGGTCTATGATATCAAGCCCATCATAATGACTCCACAATACGAGATTGAGTGATAATAATGTCTATTTATCACAAGAAAAAACTGTTCCGCTTTATCACATTAACTAATTTGGATGGGTGGGGGTGCAGAAGGCATGGAAGTAATATTTCCAAGCATTGCTAGATTATTGCCAAGGCTAAAGATTAAAACAGAATTCCTTGTCTACTATAATTCAGCATACATGGAAGATAGATGGATGGATGGATGGATGGATGGATGGATGGATGGATGGATGGATGGATGGATGGATGGATGGATGGACGGACGGACGGACGGACGGAGATGATGAAGATAGATAGACAGACAGACAGATAGCTTGGATGTATTAACTTTGGCACTAGAAAAATTGACTATGGACATATTTTCAACCCATTTTTTTTAAAAAAAACCCTAAAATATTTTTAATATTGTTCTCATGTCATGCAGGGTTCTTTTGAACATTCACAGATGTGTGCATGCATGCATTCATGTGTGAATACTGGGGCTGTGCAATATTTTGAAAAGGCACATCATTTTTGTTCCTCCATTTTCTTCCATAAAGGGATTTAAGATTTTTTTTAAAAAAATGTTTTCCTTTGCAACCGCTGGATGGATTCCACTTCAAACTCATTTTTTTGCTAGCTTTTGTACACACTACACACCTAAATATGGTTTCATTTGGTTCATCTATCACGGAGTTATCCTGTTGACAGAAAAATAAACAAACAAATGGATGGACAGAGAGTGGCCTGAGGCCTTTTATATTACTCTTTTCTAACATTTGTGGGAATAATAAAAAAAAGAATGGGGCAAAAAAACCCTTTTTCCATCTTCTTGAAAATAGGCTGACAGGTGTTTTCATGTGTTTAAGTTTAAAGAGGAGAATTAACTATAAGGTTCTCACTTGTTACTACAGGTATTAGGCAAGTTTGATTGTTTGATTCACCAGCCTCTTGACAGCCTTCCTCCTTCATGATTCCATGGGGGAAAAAAGAAATAGGTAGAGAAAATGAAGTATAGATTTTGTCTATTCTCTGCTATCTTCGTGACTGGTTTCACCGCTGACCCATAGGAGCCAGCAGTGTGCTGCAGCCGCCAAAAAAGCCATGGTAATCCTAGACTGCATTAACAGAGGGACAGATTCAAGATCATGTTAAGTGTTGGTACCATTTTATAAGGCCTTGGTAACAGCTCACTTGGAATACTGCATCCAGTTTTGGTCACCACAATATAAAAAAGATATGGAGACTCTGGAAAGAGTGCAGAGAAGAGCAACAGAAATTATTAGGGGTCTGGAGGCTAAAACATATAAAGAATGGTTGCAGGAATTGGGTCTGTGAAAAGAAAGACCAGGGGCAACATGACAGCAATGTCCCAATATCTCAGGGGCTGCCACAAAGAAGAGGGTGGGGTCAACGTATTTTCCAAAGCACCAAGAGGCAAAACAAGAAGCAATAGATAGAAACTAATCAAGGAGAGAAGCAACCTAGAACTAAGGAGAAATTTTCTGACATGAGAACAATAAACCACTGGAACAGCTTGGCTTCAGAAGTTGTGGTTGCTCCATCACTGGAAGCTTCTAAAAAGAGACTGGACAGCCATTTGTCTGACATGGTATAGGGCAGTGGTGGCGAACCTATGGCACACGTGCCAGAGGCGGCACTCAGAGCCCTCTCTGTTGGCATGCACGCCACCACCGCCAGCAGTAGGTCCATCAGGCCGCCACTACCGCCCAGAGCAGGAACCCCGCCCAGCATAAAGGAGGCAAAGCAGCTGACTAGCAAGCTCAAGTAGAGGTGGTAGAGCAGAGATCACCAACCATTGTCGATTGGTGGACTGGAAAAAAAGGGAGGGGGAAGCATTTTATATGCATGCATGAGCACATGAGGCCGCGAGCATGCACATGCTGCAAATGGGGCGGGGCTAGTGCCTGCATGATACTCACTAGCCCTGCCCTGTTCTTGCATGATGCAGCACCTTGTATCTGCAACCCGTGGTGTGGCGGCGGCCATTTTTGCACCTTGCAGCACACTGGCCCATTTTTGCGCCACCAGTTTTTGAGGCACCTCCCTGCCCCCGCCCCCCCGAGGGCCCCACAATGCTGATGCAGTCCTGGCACTTTGCGATGAATAAGTGGGTTTTGGGTTGCGGTTTGGGCACTCGGTCTCTAAGAGGTTCGCCATCACTGGTATAGGGCGGGGGTAGGCAACCTTGGCTCTTTTATGACTGGTGGACTTCAACTCCCAGAATTCCTGAGCCAGCCTGGCTCAGCCTGGAAACCTCTCCCTTTCCCCTCAGCATGGCCGGCTCAGGAATTCTGGGAGTTGAAGTCCACGACTCGTAAAAGATCCAAGGTTGCCTACCCCTGGTATAGGGTCTCCCGCTTGAACAGAGGGTTGGACCAGAAGACCTCCAAAGTCCCTTCCAACTCTCTTATTCTGTTAATAAGATGATGGCTGGGTGGGAGGTGTTCTTCAACCCATTCCTTCCCATTTCTGCTGCATGACATTGATATTTCCCTATGAGATTATATCTTAGCTAATGAATTTCTACTTTTCCTCTGCTCCTTGCTGATACTTCACTCCTTCCTTTCTCTGCACTCCACCCTCTCTCAGAGTGAGCCCAACATGAGATGAATTGTCCTGAGCTACCCGGTGCATCCTTCTTTACACTTCACTTCCCTCAACAGGGATGAGAAATAGGCCTTTCACTCATCCATCATAAGTCAGCGTGACAAGGCTGTGGTTCGCAGATGCAATAATACCGTGTTGCTCTTTCCTGAGGTCCTGCTTCACTGAACGGGCTCATTTTCTGGGAAGTGTCAAAAGTCCCTTCATAAAGGGCTTTAGATGGGATGGAGGATGGTGCCCTATATGAAGATAGTCATACACACACACACACACAAACTCACACACACACATAGGTTTTCATGCACTCCATATTAATTCCATCTCTCTTGGACCCAGGTTTCCATGACAGTTGCGTTGCCTCATCAAAGTTTTCAAAGGTTTTCTAGCCATTTTTCTTTCTTCTTTCAGCTCTCCTGTGTTCTCAGAATGGGTGAACAAGGTCTAAATTGTTCTTAGACCTTGGTTTTGTGATTCCATTGTTGCTATATATATTTTTCTCTCAGCCCTTCTTCATTAATGATGAACATTCAACTGGGAAAAAGGAAAAATTTTGGGGGGTGAAACCATCTAGGCCAGCGGTTCTCAACCTGTGGGTCGCGACCCCATTTGGGGTCGAACGACTGTTTCACGGGGGTCGGCAAACACCGCAGTCCGCCATATTTTTCCCCATTTCCCCTCGGCTGTCTCGCGCGCGCGCGCCACGCATACACAATTCGGCCTGTCGCACCGCGCATGCGCGGTTCGGACGTGCGCGCACTGCGCATGCGCGGTTTGGGCCGTTGTGCCGCGCATGCGCGGTTTGGGCCGTTGTGCCGCGCATGCGCAGTTCGGGCTGTCGTGCCGCGCATGCACAGTTCAGGTCGTCGTGCGCGCGCGCACATGCGCAGTTCGGGCCATTGTGCCGCACATGCGGGGTTCGGGACGTCGCGCCACGCATGCACGGTTCAGGCCGTCACACCGCACATGCACAGTTCAGGCCGTCACACGCGCGCCACGCATGCGCGGTTCAGCCCATCGCACCGCGCATGCGCAATGCGGGCCGTCATGCCGCGCATGTATGGCGCAGGTCGGGGTCGCACCGCGCATGGGCAGCGCAGGTGGGGTCTCGGCCTGAAAAAGGTTGAGAACCGCTGATCTAGGCTTGTATGTGGATTCATAATAGACCTCAACATTCCTCAAAATGGAAGGTTACAATCAATTCACTATAGCTGTTCCCCAAATGGTGCCCAATTCCAGGAGGGTGCCATGCACCCTGGATGGTGCCATGCAGAAGGTCACATGGCAGAGTAGCTGGCACCCAAAGGAGATCTATGGAATATATGTGGACTGAGTCATGATAGAGGCTGGGGAGGAGTGTACGGAGTGCAGCAGGGTGTGAAGCAAGCCCAAAGCCTGTGATAGATCCAGTGGAGTGGAGGGAAGTGAAGCAGAGAGTGTCTCAAGAAGTGGGGGAGGCCTGGGGCAGGCCATGTGTGAAGTGGGGAGATGTGCAAGACAGGCCTGGGCCTGAACAAAGCTCTCCCAATCTCTGACCCACACCATGCTCCACTTAATGACCAATGTGGTTGCTTAAAAATTGAGACAGGGACAGCAGGACTCATGACAATAACGGGCAGGCTCCATTACGGTCAAAATTCAAGGACTATCTGCACAATAAAATGAGATCATGTGGGGGTTCCAGCATTTGGTCAATCATAGCAGACATATTCGGCCTCCCTACTGGAGAATCAGAAGCAAGGAAGGGAACTGGAATATGATGATTGTTGATTGTGGTGTGATTGATTTTATTTTTAATGTTTCTTGTTCGGATTTGTTGCAATTGTTTTTATATATATGTTGTGAGCCGCTCCGAGTCTTCGGAGAGGAGCGGCATACAAATCCGAATAAATAAATAAATAAATAATACAGAAAATGGTCAGTGGACAGAAACAGAATTAGGGACTAAGAATCTGTGGTTTTCATTTAAACTAGCCTTACTCAGCATTGTAAATTGCAAAAGTAGCCTAAGCTTCTTCAGAAAGAAAGAAAGAAAGAAAGAAAGAAAGAAAGAAAGAAAGAAAGAAAGAAAGAAAGAAAGAAAGAAAGAAAGAAAGAAAGAAAGAAAGAAAGAAAGAAAGAAAGAAAGAAAGAAAGAAAGAAAGAAAGAAAGAAAGAAAGAAAGAAAGAAAGAAAGAAAGAAAGAAAGAAAGAAAGGAATGAATGAATCCATGCAATTTAGAAGGGTATCTTCTAGAGAGAGTCGAAGTTTTTTGGACGTTGCATTTAGGCCAGGCTCAGCAACGGAAAGGTTTTTAAGACCCAATCCTGTTAGTGAGAAAGCAAAAGATTTCTCCTTCCATAAGCTTTACCTTTCATTCCCAAGATAAGTAGCTCAGCCCAGGAAAAAAAGATTGAACTACCTTGGCTTCAAAACTCACAAAATGAGCATCTGCTTGCCTGCCAAGACAGATTGATTTCCTAAATAAGTTATAAATTGCTTGAGATTTTTCCCTTGGCATAAATGGAAAAATAAAGGGGGGTGGGTGGGTGGGAGTGGGGATAGAGAGACTGACGACTGGGTTGGGAAGGGAATTGGAAGAGCTGCAGAAGAAATGGGTATTTCAGAGGGATTATGCCTCAGGAGAGTATTGTCTCGAACCTAGCGTAGTTTCTTTTCGTTTTTCATTTGTAAGAGGGGACATTGAATTAAATCCCCAGTTAGTGATGTCTTTACACCCAGTTGCTTCCTCTTTGCTGCACTGTTTTGCTCAGTGGCAATTGATTCCTTTGACTGATGGCCCTGCATCCAGTCCACTTGCTTTCCAATCTTCCACTGGAGATGGCAGTAGAGGCAGAATGCAGTCAAGAGAGCCACAATGCTTCGGGATTGTTTTTCACTTGTGTCTCAATTTACAACTCATTTGGTAACTGTTTGAAGTTACAGCAGCACAGGAAAAAAAGGCTTATGGCCATTTTCCACACTTATGACTGCTGCAGCATCCCCATGATCAAAAATTCAGACACTTGACAATTGGCTCATACTTATGATGGTGGCAGAATCCCGGCATCCTGTGGTTATCTTTTGCAACCGTCTGACAAGCAAAGTCAATGGGGAAGCCAGATTCAACTAACAACCACGTTGCTAACATAACAACTGCAGAGTTTTACTTAACAGCTATGACAAGAAAGGTCATAAAATTAGGCAAAGCCCACTTAACAACCTTCTGGCCTGGCAGCACAAATTTGGGGCTCAGTTGTATCATAATTGACTACTTGTATTTCCTGAAGGAAGCAAGGCTCTGCAGAGAACGCCAAGGCATTACCCCACAATGTTCAGGAGAAAAACAGGGGGCAAATAATGGCCTGGCTTGAGGGCATATAGAAGCTCTGTCTCCATTCCAGATGCTCGGTACTCTCATTTGTTTCACCCTGACACCCTTCAGGCAGTATTTCTCCAACTCTGATACCCGGGACATTTGCAAGACATTGGTTATAACAGGAGTCCCCAAACTTGGCAACTTTAAGACTTGTGGACATGCTGGCTAGGAAATTCTGGGAACTGAAGTCCACAAGTCTTCAAGCTGCCAAGTTTGGGGACCCCTGGGTTAGAAAGTCACCAGAGCACTTCCTTACAAGTCCTTTCTGACAAGCTGACCAGCTGGGTGTGAAAGTATGCTGAACTCAGTGCAATATAATAGTTCCATCGGTGTATTAGTTCAGGGATCCCCAACCCCCGGTCCGTGGACCAGTACCGGGCTGCAGCATGCAAGCAACCGGGTCGCACAAACAAGGAAAGCCCCATCCACGAGATGCAGGTAGCACACAAAACCACGCCCCCTCCGGTCCATGGAAAAACCCCTCTCCACGTAACCGATCCCGGGTGCCCAAAAGGTTGGGTACCTCTGTATTAGTACATCTCAATACTTTGTAATAAGGTTTTAGATCATAATCTTTTGGAGTCAACTTGAAGAAGCCAGGGACTAAACGCAAGACCCTCTGCATACAAAGCAGGTGTTCCACCACTGACCTACAGCTAAGCTATGGAATCTACTCTGAAACACAAAATATGTGTTTAATGTGTTTTTTCCCTTGGTCACTGGCTGCTTTCCAGCCAGGGTCCCAAATGTAATTCCTCACAATTAGTCAGTCAAGTTTCACTTCTGTTGTCATTTGCTGTAATTGAGTGGCTTATTTTCTTCTCCCCTTGTGGAATAGTGATGGAGAGATAGAAGAGTCCAGGTGACAGGGGGATAAACATCTGGAGATGGAGTGAGACAGAGAGGAGGGAAAGTAGGATAGGATCTTGCAGAGGAAAAGAAATCATACAGTCTCCATTACTATCTGAATTTTCATCCCATTGTGCTTCTCCCTCTCAATCTCCTCAGCAGAAGGAAACTGAATAAGATTAATGAGTATGACAGGTAATTTGGTTACCTGTAGTACCATAGAACTACAAAATGGAAGGTGGCCATGGGAACATAAATTGTAGGGACTCTTCTTCAGACCAGTTGCAGAAATGTTTTACCTCACTGGCAACAGCCTGATCTGCCTTGCTTGTCCCACCAAGTTTCTCATCTCCTCATCATTCCCTTAATAATGTCAAAGTTCACCAGGTATGTGGTGAACTTTATGGAATTCTTTATAGAAGTGAAGTCAAGATGAACCAGAAGATTAGGTATTGAATTATCTTCCCAGGGCAACCATTTTCAGAAAGAATCTATCCAGGGCATTACAGTTTGATAGGGACCACACACATGTATGTTATAACCTGCATTATACATACATGCTTGCTGTATTGTTCTGCTGCTGACAGAGATGATAAAAGGCCCAGTGCAACAATTTCTTTGTGATCAGTTCCTCAGAACCCCAGCAAGCTCTTAACCCACCTGAGACAGACAGATACCTTTGTTTTCTAGGAATAACTTAGGATCCAAGATGGACTCCCTCAAAAATAGAAATGATGGGCGTCTATCTGGAAGTGTGCTCACCTGCCCAGGAGAAAAATGGTGTAAAGCAGAGAAGGGAAGGGACCATCTTTAAAAGGTTAAAAATATAGGTAATCTTTCTAATAAATAGGTGTTTGGTGACTATACATACAGAATACGGAATAGAAAGAGAAGAAATTGGAAGGGATCTTGGGGATCCTGCTGATCGTCAGCTCTGTGTCCTCCACACGAGCCACAGTGCTACCAAACCATAAGATGACATCAGAAGATTGGTCAACTGATCCTTCTACAGAATAGGGTAGACCACATTTACACATTTGACCACCAAATGAGCAACTACACCTTTATTGGAGCGGGGGATTATACAGCTGCGTAAGGATTCATCTCAGTTGGAGCTTGGAATTATGTTGTTATCCTGATTTGGGGTTTTTGATTTCTATAGGAACTTCCCCGAATCCTGTGCAGATTTCTGGTGAAATCATTTAGGGAATTGCTACCAAACCATCAGCGAGACACTTAAAGGAGAAAGTTCTGAGATGCTAAACTTGCCCTCCTCGCCCTCTTGGCAACTGACCGGTCGGTCTTCTCCAATTAAGCTTCTTTTCCAAGGGCCAATTTTATACCAGCACTAACTAGCCCTACCGGTCAAGAGTTTATGAAAGAATCCCAGGCTTGGACATCTCCAAACTGATCACTTCATCAAAATGACTCTTTTAGATAATGAGGATGCAGGAGGATTGATTTGAAGCCTAATGAATAATCAGCTGCCATCAATAATTGTAATCACTAATCTGGTGCAATTAGAGGCAATTATAATAAATGCAATTTCCTTCTGAGCCGCTGCTAACGAACTGCAGAAATATGAAGTGACTTGGAAGGCTGGCTGGCTGTGATTTATGCAACGGGATGATCGAGGATCCTATTGTAAAGGAGAATATTCATAAATATTGCTTGGTGGGTGGAACAGATCTATTACCACCCATCAGCCACAGGTAAGAAAGAGCCCTGAAGGGATACCAGCTAAGATAAGCATATGCATCGTTCTCGACTTACAACAGTTTGTTTAGGGACTGTCCAAAGTTACAAAATGATGCTGAAAAAAGTGACTTAAGACTCTTTTTCACACTTATGACCAATACACCATCCCCCGTGGTCATGTGATCAAAACTCGGATGCGTGGCAGCTGGTTTGTTTATATGATGGTCGCAGTGTCCCAGGATCATGTGATCCCCTTTTGCAACCTTCTGACAAGCTAAGCCAATGGGGAAGCCAGATTCGCTTAACCTCTGCAAGTGATTCATTTAGCAAGAAAGGTCGTAAAATGGGGCAAAACTCATTTAGCAACCATCTCACTTAGCAACAGAAATGTTCAGGCTCGAAAAGATTCCCATCTGGACGATCCCCGGACATGCAATAGGGGACACAAACATACTACAAGGTCAGGATGTGGTGCCCTATAGTAAACTTGTAATGGAAGAAGGAAATGTGTTTTCGTTAAAGCCATCAAATACCCTAGCAGATGAAGGAATAGTGTGTACCTGGCTTTCATATTTGCAACTGCAGTCTAGATGGCAAAAAGACCTGAAGAAGGGCTTATCCCTTACATATGAGAATTTAATTGAACAGGTTAGAGAGCAGGGGCCCATGCATATCAAATGAGTGTACAGTGTACTGATAGAAATTGACTCTGAAACTGTACTAGTCAAGGATTGTATGGTAAAGTGGGAACAAGATTTTGGGCAACCTATCACGATGGAAACGTGGGAGGGAATCTGGGTGAGAAATGTAAAGTTTACGCAAGCGCAACGTTTAAGGGAAAACTTTTATAAGATGTTCTATAGGTGGCATCTAGATCCGAAAAAATTATCATATATCTATCCAGACACCCAACCTAAATGTTGGAGGTGTGGTAGTATGGAGGCTACATATTTTAATGTATGGTGGACATGTAGAAAAATTAAAGCCTTCTGGAGAAAAAATATGGTGGACACTCCAAACCATCTTGAAAAGGCGTATTGAATTTCTACCTCAGTTGTTTTTGTTAGGGATCATAAAAGACTGTACCACCACAGAGACGAACTTAATTCTGAACTTGATCACAGCAGCGAGACTGTTGGTGGGACAATACTGGAAGAAGCCAGAAATACCACCTATTGAAGAATGGACTTTGAAAGTAATAAATTTGGCAGAAATGGCTAAAATATCAGCATATTTGAAGGATCGCTCAAATGAACAATATATGATAGACTGGAAACATTGGATAGACTACATACAAGAGAAACACCAATCAAAGAAAATGTATCTGGCTTATAGTTAAATCTGGACATACGGAGTGAAGAATGTTTACAAATTTAAATCGATTGTATTAAGTAGCATAGCAGTTAACTTGGAATTTTCCCCTGGTTTACATGTACAAATATATATCTATCGATTAATGGAAGATATATATTAAATAGACTAAGAATGTACTTGTTGAAGGGATGGGTATATTGACATGAAAATTATTAATTTTAATAAGATGACTTGTTTGTTTGATGTCCAATGGATTGATCTGAAAAGAAGTGAAATTTAAAATTTGTAAAATGTAGTTGGCTTATAGTTAAACTTGGACATACGGAGTGAAGAAGGTCTACAAATTTAAAATGATTGTATTAAGTTGAATGGCTTTAACTTGAACTTTTTCTTTGTTTACATGTACAAACGGATATCTAATAATAATAATAATAATAATAAAAAGAAAGAGCCCTGCAGGGATACCAGCTAAGATAAGCATGTACATTGTTCTCGACTTACAACAGTTTGTTTAGGGACTGTCCAAAGTTACAAAATGGTGCTGAAAAAAGTGACTTAAGACTGTTTTTCACACTTATGACCAATACAGCATCCCCCGTGGTCATGTGATCAAAACTCGGATGCTTGGCAGCTGGTTTGTATATATGACGGTCGCAGTGTCCCAGGATCATATGATCCCCTTTTGCAACCTTCTCACAAGCTAAGCCAATGGGGAAGCCAGATTCACTTAACCTCTGCAAGTGATTCGTTTAGCAAGAAAGGTCGTAAAATGGGGCAAAACTCATTTAGCAACCATCTCACTTAGCAACAGAAATGTTCGGGCTCAACTGTGGTCCTATATCAAAGATTACCTGTAATATTCAGGATCACTATTACATTGGGGGGGGTTCCCTCATTTTTTCCCTCAGAATGGTTGAGTTCTGAATTTTTCTCAGTGGGAACAGGAGCAGCTGAAGTGAGGATTCCACCTGCAACTTTGTGCCAAAGCATGCTTCTAAGAGGAATGAATCGAACGCGTGCTACGCCCCACTATTCCTGCTGATCCGCTCCTGAGGATTTCGAAACCGAGAAGAACATTGGCAGCGAGAATGAGAGAAAGAGAAGAGATGGTGGCAATTACCTGAGAACAAATGACAGAAGCCTCCCAGAAAATGCACATATGACTTGTGATGGATCTCTTTAAAAAGCCATCCATTATACTCAGGGTTTCATAACTGCAAAATGGTTTCACTCCTTTGTGGTGGCACAAAGTGAGTGATAAATATGGAAATCCGGAGAGCTAGATACAGTGCTGTCGGGGTAGAAACAGAGACTGTGCTGGTGTTTGTTTTTTCTGCCAGCTAAAGTATATTGTCTATTGAGTGTGTTTTCTTCCTTTGCTGCATTTTCATGAATGCCTTATGTCCCCAAATGTGATTGTTGGGCCATCAGAATGACAGGTGTCTTTCTCCACTGACAGAATTGCCTGTTCTTTACAGACTATCAAGCAGTTGTTTACCTGGTGCCTGCTCCCCTGCCAGCAGTCCAATTGAGGTGCTACTATTCTTTTTACCAAAGCTGCTAAAAAATCCAATGTAAATTCATCCCTAGGAACATCTAGGGAGACTACCGATGCAGAAGCAAAAAGAAACAACATCTTGAGCCTGATTGAGACTGCAATGTTTCTACAGCTGTTTGACCCAAATCAACCAGGCTGCACAGCTGGAGGCGAGTGGCAGGCAAGCGAACCCTACTGTAAACTGTGTGTGTCTGAGATTTAGTTTGTGTGCTCCTTGGTCTGTGGAAAAATAGTCCCTGGTGCCAAGAAGGTTGGGGACCACAGAGAAGGGGAAGCAATTTCTTAATAGAGATAAACCAGTGCACAGTTTGCCAATCCCCCCCACCCCAACAGATTTGATATCATAGATTATTTCTGAAATAAGATTAGCCTGCAAAAATGCATTCACACTAAGGTGGTTCCATCATAGCAGTTCTCCTTGTCCAGTAATAACCACACTTGGCATGCTCAATCCTTTTTTACTTTTTAAGGTCACACACCATGCAGCATCTCATTTCTGGTGCAGGGAATGTGTGTACAAGAGCTAGGCTCCTTTTGGAGGGAGAATGGCATTCCCCCCCCCTTTTTTTCCCTGAGAGAGAAAAAAGCAAGACAAAACAGTGAGCACTAAGGAAGCTGGCTGGTGTCAGCTCTGATGGCATCCATGACCATTCTCAGAGCAGTGACATCAAGCAAATTCTTTTTCAATCATCTTTTTCAATCATCACTAGGATAGTGATGGAGATTTTCAACCTCCTAATGAAAGGAAGAAGTAGCAGATGAATGTCAGTTAAATTTGTAGGAACAGAAGTTAGATTTGGGGGCCTGCATCCTAATTTTATTTATTTATTTATTTATTTATTTATTTATTTATTTATTTATTTGTTTGTTTGTTTGTTTGTTTGTTTGTTTGTTTGTTTGTTTGTTTGTTTTCCAATTTCTATACCGCCCCTCTCCCGAAGGACTCGGAGCGGTGTACAGCCCAAAATTAAAAACATATTACACAAGCACAACATTTAAGAGAGAACTTTTATAAAATGTTTTATAGGTGGCATCTAGATCCGAAAAAACTATCATATATCTACCCTGACATCCAACCTAAATGTTGGAGATGTGATAGCATGGAGGCTACATATTTTCATGTATGGTGGACATGTAGAAAAATTAAAGCTTTCTGGAGAAAAATATGGTGGACACTTCAAACCATTTTTAAAAAGCGTATTGAATTTCTACCTCAGTTGTTTTTGTTAGGGATCACAAAAGACTGTACCACCGTAGAGACGAACTTAATTTTGAACTTGATCACAGCAGCGAGACTGTTGGTGGGACAATATTGGAAGAAGCCAGAAATACCATCTATTGAAGAATGGACTTTGAAAGTTATAAATTTGGCAGAAATGGCTAAAATATCTGCATATTTGAAGGATCATTCAAATGAAAAATATATGTTGGACTGGGAACATTGGATAGACTACATACAAGAGAAACACCAATCAAAGAAAATGTATCTTGCTTATAGTTAAATCTTGATATACGGAGTGAAGAATGTTTACAAATTTAAAATGATTGTATTAAGTTCAATGGCATTTAACTTGAATTTTTTCTTTGTTTACATGTACAAATATATATCTAATAATAAAAAAACGTTATAATAAAATATATATATACAAAAATTAAAATAATTAAGAATAAATTAAACAATTTGGCCATAAACTCCATTTAAAACCCAATACATTATATATCTTAAAAATAACTCAATCCCCTAAAACAATTTTAACCTTGCTGGAATCGGAGCTTCTATACCCTAATGTTGTAGGGTAGATTCAAACTTCTTTTTTTAAAAAAATCATCCTTGGACTCTTTACTTTTTATTTTCAAATGTTATGACTCTGGGGATTTCTGGGGGAGGCATGGTAAACTGAAGATGTCTCTACAAAGCAGAGACAATTACAGCAATGATGAAACAAACAGCGAGTTTACTTTTTCTTGGAAAACTCTCTGGATAGGGAGGGGATGGGAGATTGCCCACAGAGGCTCCAGATGGCTGGCTTACATGTGGACACCACAGAACAGTGGTCTTCCATGGGTTTCAGCACTGGGAGATGAAGGGATTGGCTATTTTGCTTGCAACCTAAGAATTGAGATTTCACCTGTCCCCAAATCTCAACTGTAGCCCCCAGAATCTTTCAAACTTGTAATCCACCAATTTGCCATTTTTGACATAAAACAAGAGAGAAATAATTAAACTAGATGGAAAGCAATTGTGTTAATAGCAGCTGGCACATGTTAATGCAGACTTAATTAATACTGCAGTTCATTCATTTTGTCCCAATTCCGCCCATAAAATCCAGCCCCCAGAATGCTGTCAAAATTCTTCTTGTTGCTTGAAAAAGATGACAAAAAAGGAGATCAGATCAAAAGCTTATCAGAATGGTCTGTTGCTAACTGAAGTAAAATAAAAGAAGCAAACTAACCTCGCACATTTACATGAGATAATTATGTAAAGTAAGGTAAAAATAAAGGTTTCCTTGTCCAGCCATGTCTGACTCTAGAGCATGGTGTTCATCTCCGTTTCTTGGCCAAGGGAACCAGCATTGTCCAAAGACATTTTCCATGATCATGTGGCCAGCATAGCTACATGCCAAAGCTGCATGGAACGCTGAAGTGGTACCCTGAAAGACGGCGTTTAAGGGGTGACTTGATCGAAGTGTATAAAATCATGCATGGGATAGAAAAGGTGGATAGAGAAAAATTCTTTTCTCTATCACACAATACCAGGACAAGGGGGCACTCCCTAAAGCTCATAGCTAAATTTCTTCACCCAGAGGGTTGTTGATTTATGGAATTCACTTCCTGAAGGGGTCGTGACAGCTGTCAGCCTTGACAGCTTCAAGGCAGGGCTAGATAGATTCATGGATGCCAAGTGTATCGGTGGTTATTAAAACGGATGTCCATGTGCCGCCTCTATGTTGGTTGAGGCAGGCAGGATTCCCTTGAGTACCATTTGTTGGGGGTCAAGGGAAAGGGAGGGTTTTGCCTTCTCTTTCTGCTCAAGATCCCCATGTACAATTGGTGGGCCACTGTGTGACACAGAATGCTGGACTTGATGGGCTTTGGCCTGATTCAGCAGGGCTCTTCTTATGTTCTTATGTTCTTATCTACTCGCATTCACATGCTTTTGAACGGCTAGGTGGGTAGGAGCTGGGGCAAGGACCAGGAGCTCAACCCCGTTGTGTGATACTTGGGTCTAAACCCAGATGGTTAGCTTTCCAGCTGACAAACTCAACTACTTTAACCGCTGAGCCATCACGTCCTCTCTTATGGTAAAGGAAAGCAGGCCCTTGACTTAAAAGCATTACTTTTTTCTCATCTGGATTGATAAGGGTTGTACCATGTCAAACAGCCCCCCCCCAAAGTTAAGATGGGCAGAAATCCTGCCAGTCTTCCTTCAAGCAGCAAGAATGCAAATGTGATGACCCAGGGCCCCGAAGGAAGGCAAAGCACTTAGCTGGTCAGAATAATTGTCTTTGTAAGCACTGCCAACGTTCACCCAACATCCCCCACATATGCTGGCACAAGTTCAATAAAACAGTCAATGGAGGTAAACAGTTCTTTAAAGTAAAACAGATAACCAAGTATGATCTGGGTGGGAGTATGTTTGGGGATTATGTGTGTGGGACCTGGTCTTTGGATGTTATGTAAATTTTGTTGTATATGTATACTGTGTATACACACACAATGACAATAAAGTTATAAAGTTATTAAATTATTAAATTAAATTAAATCTTTTCCACGCCCAGCTTGCCTGTAACCTGCAAACTGCAAAACTGAGGACAGCAAGGAGAACTCAGCAGGAAACAAACTTGATCCAAAATACAAAGAGTCCAGGTACAAGAGCTCACATCACAAGAGTTCACGTTTGTTCCCAGCAAATGCCCCACCCACAGCATCTCCTTAAATACCTACTCCCCAGGTGTGCCTTGTGGAGTGGGGCATGACACTCTCCTCCCAAGCAAGTGAGCCTGCCTCCGTTGTTCCCTCCTCCTCTCTGCTCTCCTTGCTCTGGGATCTGGTGGGGAGGGGCCTTGCTCCTCACCTGAGCTCTGCCTTCCCTGTTCCAAACTTGAAGGGCCCTGGCCTGCTTCAGCCTGCTCCTCCCCACAGTCCTCCGAAGCCACAGACACCCCCTCCTGGGCCTCAACAGGGAACTCCATGTTGTCCTCAGAGTCAGGCTCCGACGAGGGAGGCATGACAGCAGCTTTTTCACAGGATTTTGGAGGGCTGACATCACCTGTGGCTCTTGCAATGGTCATTTAAAAATAATAATAATTACTTCTTACTCGAATTCGTTGGCATAGTTACAAAGCTATTCAACAAATAAATAGAAGTTTAAAAATCGGTTTCCGTGCCATACTAAGGATCGACTAGAGATACCTGCCTATAAAAAGCCCATTAGGATTAGCAATTACAGCAAAGGATCTCACAATTCATGAAAGTGAGTGGCTGTCTAAAAGAATGCACTTACGAGCTGCAGCAATTTCACTGTCTATGTTCTATCCACACGCTATCTTGCTGTCTGCTGCCAGATGTACATAGTAGTTAGCATCAACGGAGAATGTTTCTCCCGCACCCAACAGCAAACTATAAAAGAAACGCAATGCCCAGAGAAGAGTTTTCTTCCCATTCCTCAGAAACACACAGACACCACCAAAGCTGAAGCAATTGGGTTAACGCAGCTAGTTGCCAGAGAATTAATGTATTCAGTTTTGTATCTTTTCTACAAACCTGTTTCTCCTTTCTCTCTTCATCTCCCACACACAAACACATGGGCAACTGTTCTTTATTTATGTATTTTTGAGGGCTGACTGGCTGGTTGTCACTTTTGCAGATGAAGAGAATTTTTTTTTTTCACAGAGAAGGGAAATCACGATGGTCTGATCAACTCTGCATTATGCTTCGGTCTGTTTCTGCACCTTCCGAGCTTCTCATGAAGGGCTTTATGAGCATAACATAATATGGGATGAGTGAAACTACTCCTTGCAGGGGCTCACAAGTGGTAAAAATGACCTCTGGGTTCAGGGGAACTTTTCTCTTCCAAAATAAACATTCCACTTCCATGTTGCTCTTTTGTTTTCATTAACATGTCTTTAAACACTCATTAAGGGCATATTTCCCTCACAAGGCGGGGTACAGAAAATTCAGTACTCAAACATAATGTCGTGTAATTATAGCACAACATAATTTGTAATCAAATATTGTGCCAGAGCAGACCACTGAATTAAAATCTATAAAATGAGTAACGCAAATTAATCACATCAAATGCAGGCTGAAGTAAAATGGTCTTAACAGATTTTTGGAAGCCAACAATAATGAGGCAGAAATACTACTTTGTACTGGTGGAAGGGGAGCAAAATTCTACTAGTTTGGGGCCATCATCAGACAGGATAGATTTTGTTTTAATCTATCCTCAGTAGGTGAAACTGTCATATTTTAGAAGTTTACAGTATCTGAAATCTTTGTGTTCTTCTCTTCAATAATTTCCTATTATATTCCTATGATCTCACTACCGCTAGCTTCACTTGCCTTCTTTGCTAGTTTGCCTACATAACCATTTATAAAGGGACCTTGGAGGTCTTCTAGTTCAACCCTTGCTCAAGCAGGACATCCTATCCATCTCAGACAAATGGTTGTCCAATCTCTTCTTTAAAAAGCTCAAGTGTTGGAGCACCCACAACTTCTGGAGGTAAGCCATTCCACTGATTAATTGTTCTAATCATCAGGAAATTTCTCCTTAGTTCTAGGTTGCTTCTTTCCTTGATTAGCTTCCATCCACTGCTTCTTGTCCTGCCTTCAGGTGCTTTGGAGAATAGGTTCTTTGTGGCAGCCCCTTAGATATTGGAACATTGCTATTATATCACCCCATGTCCTTCTTTTCACTATACTACCGGTAGATACTCAGTTGCTTGCCACAGTCTCAGTGTCCTACCTGAGGTCATATTTTCTTCAATAACTCATCACTGAAATTATAACCACTGGTCACATTAAACAGTAACATGGCAGTAATCCTCCTTATTTGAGGATCTTGAGGGCAAAGAAGCAACAGAAGGTGACAAGATAAAATAGCAACAATTGGGATATACAACTGTAGAAGACTAGGAGGAGCCTCCACAACCAGTTTATCCTTGAACTAAGTCATCCTTCTCTATCTTTAATCAAATCTTCCCTTGAGGATTCAAGTCGTTGCTACTAAACTAAACTTGTACATTTCTCCAGAAATCACTGAAGAGGTACAAAGGAAATGGAGGAGCATGGTCACACATTGTTCTGATGATGATGATGATGATGATGATGATGATAATGATGATGATGATGATGATGGTGGTGGTGGTGGTGGCGGCGGTGGTGGTGGTGATGATGATGATGGATAATGATGATATCCATTCAGTCATGTCCAACTCTTGGCAATTCTATGGACCAGGTCTCTCCACATCTTCTGATCTTGCACTATTTCTTTGAATTTATCAATGCTCTGGCTGTTGTCAGCTTTCATGGTGTCCAGCCACCTTGTTCTTTGGCAGCCTGGTTTCCTTTTATTGCTAACTCTTCCACATAATTGCTTTCTCTAGTGAATTCCCCCACATGACACCGCCAAAATAAATGAGAACAGAGTTTTGTGGTTTTTGCCTTCCAGTCTGGTGTTATGCACTCCAGTACTTGATTGTTGTACATATAGTACATTGATGTATGTAGGATATCAAGACTACAACCATGCCTCCTTCATTTATTAGCACCGTTCCCTTTCCATATACACCCATCTCCTCCTTCCTAGCTTCCTTTCTAAGGAGAGGTGACTGCTTATAAGCAATGATAGTGCTGGAGAAGCAGCAGGTGGTAAAATGGGTGAGGACTAAGGAAGCTGGGGACTTATTTTGCTCTTCACCTTGCTGTCCACTGCTAGGTTGGTTCCAGTGCAAAACTTTTTCCCCAAAGCTCATTTGTAATCCATGACAGTTCCTCACTGTCAGTTCTCTGTTTAATCTCTACACTTCCTTGAATGCTTGATTTCCAAGGCCTTGTCTTCTCCTACAGTGTTGTGAGACTGTATCACATCACTTTTTGGGAACTGAGACATCCATTGTGTTTCCTGCATTAAGTCGGTGACACCCTTTGCCAGTGGAGTTTTTCATTCTAGTTTGGATTCATCTGAAATATCCATTCTAGTTGACTCTTGCTGATCTTACGGAAAACAGGAGTAGAGCTTATATGGCATTGGTCTCTACATCCCAAGGCAAAAATTACATGTTGTATATTAGTATGATGATATATCACAGGGGTTCTCAACCTTGGCAACTTTAAGACTTGTGGACTTCAACTCCCAAGCTGGCTGAGGAATTCTGGGAGTTGAAGTCCACAAGTCTTAAAGTTGCCAAGGTTGAGAACCCCTGATATATCAGATGAGAAGCTCAACTGAAATCATGCCATTGTGAACTGTCTCATAAAGTCAGGGCACCAATCTATTATGCTCAGTGTTGCCTCTGCGCATCCTGCTGCGGATGTGTGAACTTCAAGCTGTCAGCAGTGATCACTGATGGGAATTAGCAGAACTTTCCCAACTAAATCCCACTATATCCTGCCTGGATTTATCTGTGCACATAATGCATTAACCCTGTTTGATCCACTTTAACATGTTGACAAGGCTAATAAGTGTAAGAAAATATGAATGAGAAAGTATGTACTATATACGCAGATAATCCTCGGCTTATGATTACAATTAGGACCGGGATTTCCATTGTTAAGCAAGGTGGTTGTTAAATGAGTCATGCCCCATTTTATGACCTTTTTGCCATGGTTCTTATGTGAATCACTGCAGTCATTGTTACATGGCTATTAAGCAAGTCTGGCTTCCTCTGCTGATTTTGTTTGTGAGAAGCTGACTGGAAAGGTCACAAATGATGATCATGTGACCCTGGGATGCTGCAAATGTCATAGATACTTGCTAGTTGCCAAGTACCAAAATTGTGATCACGGGGAAGCTGCAATGGTTATACGTGCGAGGACAGGTCATTAAATCCCTTTTTTCAGTGCTGTTCTAACTTTGAACAATCACGAAATGAATGGTTCTAAATCGAGGTTTATCTGTATCAACAATGTCTACATGGGGCTCCCCTTGAGGTGCGCCCGGAGGCTCCAACTGGCCCAGAATGTGGCCACGCGGGTAGTGATGGGAGCGTCATGGCGCTCCCATGTAACACCACTCCTGCGCGAGCTGCACTGGTTGCCAGTGGTCCTAGCAAATACCTCCCGCCGTCCGGTACGCTCCCACAGAGAGGGCCTCCTCAGGGAGCCGTCGGCCAATGTCAGCTGGCGACCCCCAGGGCGAGAGCCTTCTCTGTGGGAGCTTCCACGCTATGGAACGAGCTCCCCCCCCCAAATTCCGTACGATGACGGATTTACGCACCTTCTGTCGGGAACTAAAAACGTTCCTTTTTCGACAGGCCGGCCTGGCATAGAAGCTCCGGTTCCAGCAGGGTTAAAATGTTTTAGGTGGATTGAGTAAATTGTTTAATTCATTTTTAATTATTCTAATTTTGTATATTTATATGTTTTTAAATTTGGGGGCTGTGCACCGCCCCGAGTACTTCGGGAGAGGGGCGGTATAGAAATTTGAAAAAATAAAAAAATAAAATAAATAAAATAAATAAATAATATCTGCCCATGTTTAGATAAGGCAGCGTACCAGGGATTATAAAATCCAGGTTTGAAAAATAATTTTATACTACGTTTGTTGCTAGAAGCAGATTTAAAATTTTCCCTTTCAAAGGAGTGATAGTGGATAAGTGCGGTGTGGAGGGGGCAAGGATTTACTACCATTCACCCAGTCATGGGCGGGAGAAGAATCTGACTCAGTTTTACTGAGGGCCAAATTCTTGTTTGTTTGTTTTTCTTTTTTTCCCCCTCCTTTTTTTTTTTCTAATTCACATGTTTACTGCATGGATTGCTTCTCAAAAGCTAGTCCTCTCCTGCAACATTTCCTGGCTGACTCTGGGTCACAAAATATGGCATAATAACATGGTCAATCCAGGAAGTGCTTCAAGTATAAGGAGCCTTTGAAGAAGATCTCATAAAAACAAAGAGACTTGATTGCCTTAAATATGTATAAAATAAGTAAACCTCATGCTCCTTCTAGAAAAAAAAAGTTCGGGCAGGTTTTAGAATAGAATAGAATAACAGAGTTGGGAGGGACCTTGGAGGTCATCTAGTCCAACCCCCTGCTCAGGCAAGAAACCCTATACCATTTCAGACAAATGGTTGTCCAGTCTCTTCTTTAAAAAAAATCCAGTTTTGGAGCATTCACAACTTCTGGAGGCAAGTGGTTCCACTAATTAATTGTTCTAACTGTCAGGAAATTTCTCCTTAGTTCTAGGTTGCTTCTCTCCTTGGTTAGTTTCCATCCGTTGCTTTTTGTTCTGCCTTCAGGTGCTTTGGAGAATAGCTTATTCCCTCTTTTTTGTGGAACCCCTAAGATATTGGAACACTGCTATCATGTCCCCCCTGGTCCTTCTCTTCATTAGACTAGACATACCCAATTCCCACAACCGTTCTTTATTATCTTTTAGCCTCCAGTCCCCTGATCAATCTTTGTTGATCTTCTCTGCACTCTTTCTAGAGTCTCAACATCTTTTTTACACTGTGGTGACCAAAACTGGATGCAGTATTCCAAGTGTGGCCTTACCAAGGCCTTGTAAAGTGGTATCAACACTTCACATGATCTTAAAGGTCTTAAATATTTGTTAAAAGGAGATGGTCTAGGCAGCTTTTCAACTGTCAAGAGGTAGCAAACATCCCTCAGGCAAAAAGAAACTCAAAGAGTGAGTTCCTCATGCAATTATTTGTCAACCTTATTACACACATACTGACCTCCAGCCTAGCTCTTCTGCATTGTTTTAAGAGTCAACAAATTATGAATGAGAAATCTAGGAATCACTTCCTCTCATCTGTGCACACAAGGATTAAAATCTGCTTCTATTTCAAGTCAATTAAAGATGAGGTGGGTTATATAAATGGAAAGAAGAAGGAAGATCTGACAATCATTACAGATTGTCTCAGATGTCAATGAAGAGAGCGTGATTTGGAATGCATCAACACACCTGGAGTTCAGCTAGCAGAAAACAATTATTGCAAGACACAGTAGCTGTCTTCTCTGCATCCTAACAATGGACGAATATAAAAACAGGGGCTCCAAGTGTATCCAACAAAATGGCTGTCCTTATCCTCAAAGCCACAAAGGTATATTAAATCATCACTCATTTCTCAGATAAAAATATTTGTGAGAAGTAAAGCTCCCCAAGGACCCATAAAAGTATACACATTCCTCTTCATCCTGCTACACCCCTATGCTCACAGCACCTGCTGCATAAGAAGAAGACCTCACTCTTCCTAATTGTCATGAGGTAAGCCTACATCTAGAAAGAGCAGAAAGTGGATTATAATAAAGCATCTGGAAAAACTGTACCCAAGGACTCTGAGATCCTAGCAGAATCCCCTACTTGATACTTTTGGACTGAGACTTAAAAGCAGGACTGAGGCTGTCAAGGCCACAAGACCAATAATACCAATAATACCACCTGGTTGAAAAACAGACTGCTTGAACTGGTATAGCCCACTCAAGTACATACTGTTGATCTGAAGAGGCCAGAAACCTTAGTCAAATACAAATAGTACCAGCTTTTCTTGAGTAGAGAGATCAGAGCCTCTGGGATAAGAATCTTCATGAAAATAATAAAAAACAAACAAACAAACAAACTGTGGTTGCTTTCTGGAATACCTGTGCTTTAATTTGTCTCTTGCTTTGTCAATTTGAATGTTTTGAACTGTATGTCTTGGTCTTCTGCACTTTTTTATGAACCCTGAAATGTTTCACCTTGAACTGGACCTGGATCCCTCCTTTGCTTCTTGACTTTATTGGAAATAAATTCTGCTATTTTTCTTAACCTCTGCATTGCTGGCAGGCAGAACACTCAGTCTCTTTGTTCAAGCATTTCCAAAGTGCACAGAATGCTAGCTACTTTCAAACCACACACTTAATTTGGCTATTGAAATAACTCATGCTCTTGATTTGTGCAATATATTAAATTATAAACCAAGCCAAAGGGCTAGGTTCATACAATATGCCATGCTACAGAAAATGTAACCAATGTTAACACTAGACCAGGGGTCCCCAAACCCAGGTCCATGGACTGGTACCAGGCCGTGGCATGCCAGCAACTGGGCCACAAAAACAAGCAAAGCCTGATCCACGGGATGCAGGCAGCACACAAAACCACGCCCCCACCAGTCCATGGAAAAACCTCTCTGCACGGAACCGGTCCCTGGTGCCCAAAAGGTTGGGGACCTCTGCACTAGAATAACTGCATATTGCACAGGTGCAGCTGTGCAATAGCTGTATGCCTTTACCTGAGCTGGTTAAACACGCTGGGTATTCTTGATAACTTGACAATGCCTTACTTTTTTCAAGGAAGGATGAATCCTTCATTCCTTTTTACTTCCCTCCCCTCTGGACTTTCAGACTTGCAAGCTTAATACCGTATCAGCCCTGAAAGGTAGTTCAGACAAGAAGCATATCTAAGAGCAGTCACATTATGTTTACGGTAAAGTTACATTAACAGAATCTTGCAAGTCTGAAAATGTATCATTTCTTCCCCCACCCCTCACCTTTACAGCTCAAGAAACTGTAGAGGGTTTCTCGGAGAGATTTACGATATCCCCATTCTTTTGGTGGGCCCAGCTGTGACTTAGCTGACTGTTGAAACGGTCTGTAGCTCTTCGCCTGTCTCCTGAGGTCATCCCCACAAATCATTACACAAGTTAACCATTGTAATGCGTGCAGGGAACAAACTGAGTTAAAGAGGATGACCGATAAACTTGCAGTTTGATGTAGATGATGACATTCTTTTTTTTAAAAAAATTTTATTATTAGAAATATATTTGTACATGTAAACAAAGAAAAAATTCAAGTTAAATGCTATTCAACTTTATAACATTCTTGAAAAGATGGGGGTGGGAGATTTTAAAAAAAAGAAAAAGCAACTTATGAAGTGATGTTGTGGAATTAAGAATAATTTAGTAGGAGTATAGTTAATGACGCTAGTCTTCTTTATCACCTGCTCCTGATTTCCCCTGTTCATTCATTCTCACCCTTCTCCTGTGCTTTGCCTATCCCAAAAGAAAATAATATGTTGGGGAGATACGCGCGCACACACACACACACTACATATGCACATACATACATACAACAAAAAAAGGAAACTGTAGAAAAGAACAGCAAAGATAATTAGGGGACTGCAGGCTAAAACCTACGAAGAACAGTTGCAGGAATTAGGTTAATTAAAAGAAGGGCTAGGGGTGATATGATAGCAGGGTTCCAATATTTAAGGGGCTGCCACAAAGGAAAGGGGGTCAACCTTTTCTCCAAAGCATCCGAAGGCAGGACAAGAAGCAATGACTGAAAACTAATCAAGGAGAGACCCAGCCTAGAACTAAAGAGAAATTTCCTGACAGGGAAAATAATTAATCATTGGAACGGCTTGCCTTCAGAAGTTGTGGGTGGAGGTTTTCTTTTTTTATATATATATAAAAAAATTTTTTTATTAAAACAATCAACATTGAACATAAAAACATATTATGCAGTAATCATCATGGCACCTGATATACAATGCTATGCATTAGTCTTTGAAAACGTCTGCGTTAGTAAGCCTTTTTCCCACTCCTCGCATCTAGCCTCAACTATACTCCTGTTACACTTTGTTTGGTTGGTGTTTCTCTTATCTGGTTCAATATTAATGTGATCAACATTAAACATAAGATCCTATTGCTAAGCAATCATCCTAGAGCAGACAACCCTTTGTCTGAAATGGTATAGGGTTCCCTGCTTCAGCAGGGGGTTGGACTAGAAGACCTCTAAGGTCCCTTCCAACTCTGTTACTCTGTTAATGTTGTAGTTCTAAGTATCCAAGAAAATTCAAAGAAGTAGAAGTGGTTATATAACCCAGGCCTGGTATAAATTGCCTTATTCTATTTCAACTCATGAAATCCAGGAGAGAATAGCTTTTAAGATGTACTCTCGTAATTCAAATGGATGGCATGCAATGCGCAATGGAATGTGCACCGAATGCTCACTCCATCTGCTTTTTAGTCAAGCGGGTACCGCTAAAAATGGTAGTGAGCTGCTCCTCTGGTTGCCCACTCAAGCAGATCTATTTGTGCATGAGTGGAAATCCAGATGAACGAACAAATAGCATAAAAGCCACAGCAGTATAGAAGTTGCTGTGTCACTCTAGGCAAAAAAGTTAAACACGGTGGCAGAAGTTGTTGCTTTTCTCGCTCTTATCTCAGCATCCCTCTCCAGACCTTCTGAGAGCTTAATAAGACTCTTTGGTCTTCCCTTGAAATTCTTCAAAGGTTTGTCTAAAGGGGATGGTCCACATTCATGTCAAGGTCCTACATGGCAGTCCATGATCGATGCGTCTTCTGCCTGTACCCATTCTAGAGAACTTCCATAATTGGTGTTGTCCTTCTTACTTTTCTCCAATCTGCAGAAAATCTGGAGAAGGAGAACATTTCATTATGTATTGCATAATTTGTCAAGGTTGATTGTTTTGTTTTTGTCAGGTGAAAAAGATCAGGTTCACACGTGAAGATCCAGTTGAACCGATTTATTCCTATGCCTGCCTATGCACAAGAATATTCTCAACTGACAATACCTGCTTGGAGGTATCAGATAAATAACAACAACAACAACAACAACAACTTTATTGTCACTTTGAAAGTACACCAATCGGCATACATCAAAATGAAATTTCGTTGCATACAGCTCTCAAAGGGTCACCACCTCCGACATACACTCCTTGTTCATGGCCAGCTCAAGTTACAGATCTTCCATTTTAGTTTCTAGGGAGCGAACGATGGCAAACAGGACAGATGGAAATGGAGCTCCATGTGGATTAGCCCTCAAATTAGCTTGTATTCCTGCATGACAACCTCGCCTCCTTTTCTTTTTGTGATCTTGCCTCTTCCACCTTTTCCTTAAAGAGGCTTCACTCATTTTCGCCCCTGGAGAATGCTGCCGCCGCCACCAACTCATCCAAAAGTCTCTCTCCCATCCTCTGGGCCTGCCGACAGCCTCATCCAGTTCCTTTGCTCCATAAGCTCCGGGACCTCTCCTCCTCTGCCTCCTTTGGAAACAGCCCTTATTTGCAATAGAATCCTTCGCTGGGCCAGAAGTCAGATCTTGCTGCCGGCACAACAATTTCAAGCTGCACCAACAACTTTCAACAGTCTCATCAACAAATGTCAATGGAATTCAAGGGAGATTGGACTTAGTTCACTTGAGGCTATGTAGGGATTCTAGGCTGATGCCTGTTTTAACTCCACCCCCTTTTGCCACTCCTTCTCCTACAGTTTTCCTGTTGCTGCAACCTGTGGAACAGGTGGACAACACCAGCCAGTGTGAGTGAAAAATGGAAAGCTCCTTCCCCTTTCGGAAGTGACAGAAAGTAATAAGGCAATGGGTGTCCACAATCTCATCAAAAAGAATTTATAAATCATATTCATATTGATTTTCTGCTCCCCGGTACCAACACACGCACAAATTTGAAGCCTTTCATTCAGCTATATATCTCAGAATTTTATATAGCTTTTCCTAACCCACAACAACATCTCATCTTCTTTATTACTTTAGAAGAAGGTTTTTACTGCCACCATTCTAGCTCTGAAGTGTCACCAACACAGCTGAACCACAAATCACGGGGTCGTGCAGCGTGGCCTATAAAATATGAACAATTCGGTTAAGGGGGACATTGCTGGGTAGAATATGTTTATATGGGTGGATCTTGAGGTTTTTTTAATGTTTTTGTTGTTTTTATATGTGCTGTGGAACACTTTCTGGGTTGTAAAGTAATTAGCACTGTGGCTTGCAGACATGTTAAGAAATTACAGACTAAAACATTAGAAGTGAGAGAACAGGATATAACTATTGCACAGATACAAAGAGACCAGCAAACACACTTTTTTCCATCCCTCCCTAAGTGAAACTCACATATTTGTTTTCATAAATTTCCTAACAAGTCTAATTCCCATGGTTGAATGGGTAAAAATTATAGATAATAGATAACAGATAACAGATAACAGATAACAGATAATAGATAATAGATGATAGATGATAGATGGGTGGGTGGGTGGGTGGATGGGTGGGTGGGTGAGTGGCTGGCTGGCTGGCTGGCTGGCTGGCTGGCTGGCTGGCTGGCTGGATGGATGGATGGATGGATGGAAGGGTGGGTGGGTGGGTGGGTGGGTGGATGATAGAGGTAGGTAGGTTGGTAGATAGTAGGCAGACAGACAGATAGACATATTCAAGTTAGTTGCATATAGCAATGTTCTAGAACAATTATACTATAAAACGTGATGGTTTATTAAACTAAATATCATTAATAATATGCAGCATATAAGTACAGGAAGTCCTCAGTTAATGACAGTAACTGGGGCCAGGAACTCCATCACAAAATAACTTAGTCGTAAAGCCTGATGTCCCATGACTGTGCTGACTTAAAGACAGCAATTCCAACAGTTCCAATTTCCCTCATTAGTTGAACCCCTTGTGGTCATTAGGCCTGGAAGAGCATAGAAAGCTTTTAAAAAGAGATTGTACAGTTATTAGTCTGAAATGGTATAGGTTTTCCTGCCTGCGCAGAGGGTTGGACTAGAAGACCTCCAAGGTCCCTTCCAAGTCTGTTATTCTGTTAACTCAAAAAAGTACTACAAGATCAAAAGATGTGGAGAGACTTGGCCCATAGAATCCCCAAGAGTTGGAAACGACTGAATGGATAACATCCTTGTCACCATCATCCTTACATTATTGCCCTTTGTGACCTTCTGCCAGCTTCCCCATTGACTTTGTTTGTCAGAAGCTAGCAATGAAATTGGTAAATGGTGATGATGTGCCCACAGGATGCTATGACCGATGTAATTATGAGCCAGTTGCCAAGCATGATCACATGACCGGAAGGAAATTGCAACTGCCACAGCTCCGAGGACCAGCTGGAAGTCTCTTCATTCACCACCATCATCATAATTTCAAAGAATGGCTGAACTGTTGTTAGCTGGGTACCACATTCACTATTCATATTATCCATGCCTAATTTTCATTGCAAAGCACAGCTTTTTCAGAAGAGGATGTTTTGTTTGTGTACAGGAATGTGTGGCTGACCTTGGGGGACAAGAGAAAGACATGTTGCTAGGAAACAATCAGAGAAGAGATGCAGGAGCCCCCAGTGTATTAACAGCCAGAGGAAGAAACTTAGCAATGGACCCGCCCTTAAAAATGTTAAAAATGACAGTGGGAAGTTTGTACCTTCAGACTTGTAAGATTCTGTTAATGTAGCTTTACAATAAATAGAGTTAGCTCATCTGTGTTTCCTATCTGCTTAACTAGGAGGGTTAATAGTTTGCTAAAAGAACAACAAAGACGACCAGGGGATTGGGCCTGGAGGCTAAAACTTATGAATAATGGTTGAAGTAACTGGGTATATCTCAGCTAGTGAAAAGAAAGACTAGGATTGACATGATAACAGTCTTCCAATATTTAAGGGACTGCCACAAAGAAGAGGGAATCAACCTGTTCTCCAAAGCACCAGAAGGCAAGACAAGAAGCAACTGATGGAAACTAATCAAGGAGAGAAGTAACCTAGAACTAAGGAGAAATTTCCTGACAGTGAGAACAACCAACCAATAGAACAACTTGCCTTCAGAAGTTGTCGGTGCTCCATCACTGGAGGTGTTTAGGAAGAGACTGGACAGCATAGGGTTTCCTACTTGAGTAGAGGGTTGGACTAGAAGACCTCCAAAGTCCCTTCCAGCTCTTTTATTCTGTTATTTCAGGATATTGTCACATCCCTCAATGCAGAACTTTCCACAAAATACGGTAAGTTTTTCATCCTTTACTGACATTTGCATTCTGTGTGAGAGTTTCACATTCATGCAGCCTCTCAGATCTGCAAAGTGCAGCGAACATGGAGATTTAGCAGTGATAAGTTTGCAAAGCAAGTTGTTGTTTTTAGGTAGCTGTCTATCATGGAGAAAGCAGACAAGAGCTGGAGAATTTCCCAAAGCAACTCAGGTGAGCTATGCGTTATCTATTCAATATGTTTGACATTTATCATCATCCCGATCTCAATCTCATTCAGTTTTGTGATGTACCAATGAGACATCTCAGGTACTGAATATTATCTTATTATTACAAATGTCAACTCAGAGCTATTAAAAAAAGGGTATTTGCCTCTTTTTCACCCATTTTTAATAAAATGGGATTGCATCCCACAAGGGATCATTCTCACTAGATTTATTTCAAACTGACAAAACCCATCATATTTAAGTTAGCAGCTGAGAACTCATGTTAAGCAATGATTAAAATATGTCTTTAGTTTTTAATGGTATTGTTCACTTAATTTTCTGAATAGCTATAATAATACAAAACAAAACCCCTCTAAAAGATGCATGTGTTAATATTAATTATTCTAATGGATGCAAGAAAAGCCAGAGGAAAAAAATGGGTACCTTTATAGAAAAATATTTTCCTTTTTACAGCATTTCGAGACAACAAAAACACATGCTGAAATCAATAAACGAAATTCAGCTATACATCTTGAATCATCAGCTTACTTTTTTTGCTTCCTTACTCTCTTCCAATATTAACACAACGGCACTTCTGTCCCTACACAATATAGCTAGTCCTCATTTCGCAGCCACAATTGGGATTGGTGACTTGGGTGTTAATGGAAATATTTGCTAAATAAAACCGCGACGGTGCTTACAATCCGACGTCAGTTTTCATACTTTTGTGACCGGTTACAAAAGTTACTGTTTCATCACTGCTATAACTGTGAATGGTTGCTAAATGAAGCAGTCACTAAATGAGGACTTCCAGTATACTGTATCCACTGACGCTATATTCTTTTGGCAGCAGGCATTTGGCTGCCTAAAGCTAAAGACATTTCCTGGACTGCACCTCTAATGCAGAAACGAATGAACTGGCACTTAAATCTTGCATTAACAGTAGAATGGCTGGAAAAGCAGCCCAGGACTGCAAAAACACTTGCACTAAGCAGCCTGCTATCTGACAACAGCTTGCCCCCATTCTCCTGCATCAACAGCCTGAAGTGGCTGCCTCATTTTACTTGATGCCACTGGACATCAGGTGTGACCTTGTTAGTTTAAGATATTATCTTAATTGATATGTTCTGCAGATTATAGAGACTGACTTGAATGGAATTTAGACTAGCTGCATCTGTGCTTACTTTCAGAAATGTGATGTAAGATCACTGATAGGAGATGCTACCGAAGCAAGACAGATCCTGCTAATTGAGTGAGGATTCGTAATGCTTGCTGTTCTCTGAGCTCACAACATTTCCTGTATTCCTTCTGATAAGCAAACACAATCCCCCTATATAAGCTGATTAATTCAATGTGGCAATAAAGGTATGATGTACCAAGGACGAACCCAACCAGCTTCCATTTAAGGCGAAAACAAAGACATTTCAATTAAGATGACAGACGGCAATTTAAAAGCTGCTACAGTTACCGTTTCTCTTTCTTACCCAAAAGACAATTAACCTCGCCACTGCTAGGAATCATGGAGACCACGAGTTTAGCCGAATTCAAAGGCAGGATTAGGAACTGATATAGCTAATGAGAACACTGATAATTTCATTACACAGATAAGGGGGGAAATGTCAGACCAAGTGTAACATCTCCTCCCTTCTCCAATCGTCAGCCCCTTGCCCATGAAAATGAATGGATTAAAATCAGGAAAACCAATCTGTGACAGGAAGGGCTATGCACAGTAACAGTTCATGGGGCTTCTAAAGTTTGAAGCTGGCCATTATTGAACTGTAAAAGGAAAGACAGCTTGACTAAGAACAGGGCGTTTTCAGCCTACTCCATCTGGGAATCTTATATGAGATTCCTGCTTCCTGCTTCCAAAATTCAGTAGCATCCGAAGATGCTGCCATGGTCATGTGGCCAGCATGACTATGAGCCAAAAATGCACAGAAGGCTGTTACCTTTCCACTGAAGTGGTACCTATTAATCTACTCGCATTTGCATGCTTTTGAACTGTTAGGTAGGCAGGATCTGGGGCAAGTGATGGGAGCTCACCCTATCGCATGGCGCTCAGGTCTTGAACCCGGGCTGCTGTCAGCTTTCCAGTTGACAAGTTCAGCATCTTTAACCACTGAGCCATTGTGCCCCCTTAGATAGATAGATGGATGGATGGATGGATGGATGGATGGATGGATGGATGGATGGATAGATAGATAGATAGATAGATAGATAGATAGATAGATAGATAGATAGATAGATAGATAGATAGATAGATAGATAGATAACCTTTATTGTCACTTTTTTATTGTGGCACACATTAAAAATGAAATTTAGTTGCTTGCTCTCAAGGTGTACATATACATAACACACATTTAAACATACTATAAACAACATATGTATAGACTTACACTCTTATATATAAGTAACATAAATATTAATCACTGTCCATTTTGAATACATAACGGAAGGAGGAAGTTTTAGAGTTTACAAGATTAATACTGTATGGAACATAACTGGATGTTCTGCTTTGGGTACCATGAAGCCCCCCCCCCCAAGGAAAACACGTCATGGAGAGGATGTGTAGTGTCCCAGACAATCTTGTGCACCCTGCTCAAGCAAATGCTTATGTGCTATGTCCTGGATGGAAGGGAGGGAACTGCCAATAATCTTTTCAGCCATCCTCACCACCACACGTGTTTTGTGTGTGTGTGTGTGTGTGTGTGTGTGAAATTTAAATTTATCAACAAAGAATTAAAGAGAGACTAGTATAGCTATTTTGAACTCTTTAGCTCTCACCAGCTAGCCATACTCTTCTGAGATTCGAATAATATATGTAGATATAATCTGTAAGTCACCTACAAATGTATTTTGAAAACATTAAGAGGAAGAGTGAATAGGTCTGTAAAATATCACTATCTCTTTTGCAATAAAACCTTCCAGGAGATGCACCTGCTTGATGATAAGCATTTTTAAGTAATCAATAAAAGAATAATAGCTTTCAGAAGGAAAGGGGAGGAATGCAAAGAAACATTTTGGCAAGATAACAGACTTTTGAAATAAAACTAGGTATCTGGTAACTATAGAAGGAATATTTTCTCTTTTCCTTTGGCATAATATATTGTATTGGTGTTGTACATTTTCTATATTTAACTTCCACAATTAGCTCATTGTCGATTTAGGATTATGAAAAAAAAGGTGTCTTTCTTTTGCAAAGTTTTACTAATCAGAAGAGCTATTAATCAAAATTGGCAAGGTCTCAAAGTGATTTAAGGGGGCCTCTTTAATGCTGTTTCATTTTAAATGTGCTAAGGAAAAGAAAGATTGCATAAAGAGGACAAATGTTTTAGGGCTATTTATCAGTCTAGAAATAAACAATGTGGGAATGTGTGCGGGTTCACGTTCACAGTTAGGTTCCAAAAATTGGTAAATTGTGAGTTCTGTGCTCTTCCTAAATGAGAGAGCCTCCATATCAACACCAAGAGAGGAAAACAGTTGGTGGATCCTATTTTTTCATATAAAGTTTCTATAAAGAGTTTTTTTTGTTGTTTTTTTAAAGATGATTAAAAACTAATGTGGACTAATATAAAGAAAAGAAAAAGGAAGAAATCAAGGAGAAAGCTAAAAGTGCAAGAAAGGAAAAAATACTAGAAGAAAAAAGATACAAAGAAGTAGCTTCCTATCTTTGCAGCATTTATAAGTACAATTGTAAATTTGCTTCTGACTCTATGGTTATAACATAACTCTCTATAAATTAACCTGTGTAATCATCAAAAACAAATTATAATTTCATTTTTTTCTGTTTTATGCAAAAAGGGGTTTATACAATCAACCATATACACAGATACTATCTTTTCTCTGATCGAAGAAGTCAATTTAGCCATCTCTGCAAGTTCCATCATCTTCACCAGCCGTTCCTCCATTGTACATAATATCATTTTTTTCCTATTTTTGTGCCTAGTTGGTGGATCCTACTGATTTACTTATCTCTCTTGCAAACAAATGAGGGGCTTGTTTACTCTCTAGTTCCTAATGTCCCAAAGGTGCATAAAATTCTTCCATTCCCCATGAAGAAGCTTCTTGGATGAGAAATGAAATGTCTTCAAAAAAAACCCAACAACAAGAAAGTCCAGTTGCCTCTTGAAAAAGCACCTTTGGGACAACCATGACCTGGATGACGGAGAATCTCCATAGACATCTAGTTCCTAATATTAATAATAACTCCATGGCAGGGTGATTTGTCAAACATATTGCTCTAATGCAGCCCAGCTTTAATCACTAAACTATGGCTTAATGCTACGTATAAATCACTTGTGCCTATCCATAGCCATTGGAAGCAATGACAACATTGCTTTTGCCCCAACACCAGCCATATTGCTCAACAGAAGGACATTTTTTTTTTTAAAAAAGATATATTCTAAAACAGCTCTGGTTCTTTATTCATTTGTTTTTCATGGCTCAGCTCTGATTGTTTGAAAACCTGCCGCTGCTTTTGGAACACCCTGTCTATAGCTGCAAATACAGAATTAATTTGCCGCACAATTAAAATGATGCATATTTGTCGCATCCCTGTTCAGAAGGCATTATGCTGCCACATTGTATGGGCAATTAAGCATTAAACACTGTTACAATCCTTAAAATGATTTGAGAGAGAAGTTCAGATGGTAAATTTCTCATTGATAGAGAGTCTGATGGCTCAGCCGGGCTGCGCAAAGACTACATATGTGATTCAGTCAGATGGTTCCATTTGCCATCAACAGAGTTTGCTAGCAAGCCTTTTATCAGTTTCGGAAAGCCCTTCATCAGCTGAATAGAATAGAATAGAATAGAATAGAATAGAATAGAATAGAATAGAATAGAATAGAATAGAATAGAATAGAATAGAATAGAATAGAATAGAATAGAATAGAATAGAATAGAATAGAGAACCAGAAGGGACCTTGGAGGTCTTCTAGTCCTGCCCTCTGCCCAAGCAGGAGGTCCTATAACATCTCAGTCAGATGATTGTCCAGTCTTTTTTAAAAAAACTTTCAGCAATAGAGCACCCACAATTTCTGGGGGCAAGCTGTTCCACTGGTTAATTGTCTTCAGTATCAGGAAGTTTCTCCTTAATTCCAGGATGCTTCTCTCCTTGATCAGCTTCCAACCATTGTTTCTTGTCCTTCTCTTTGATGCTCTGGTGAACATCCTGAACTAGATAGATAGCTTGTTTGTTTGTTTGTTTGTTTGTTTGTTTGTTTTCATATTTCTTAACCTACTATCTCCCTCACAGAGAAGCTCTGGGCAGCATACAATTTAACCCATAAAATTAAGCATTAAAAACAGAATGATTTAATATTAAAGGTTTTTAGAAATTTAAAGCCTTATAAAATTATGACAAATGGAGAGTTCCAGCAGTTAGCAACTGTTAATACAAGTGAGGTTCGGATTCTCATGGGGCCAACCAGCCCCTGTGGGCCTCAGACAAGGCTACACAATCAAGTTTTGACCCTTTTTCAAAGGGCCAAAATATTGGGTCTTTCCACATTTCTGAGGGCAAGATGTTCCACAATTCAGAGGCAGTGGCAGAAAAGGCCCTCTACCTAAACCATGATGACATCCCAGCAGTGGTGGGATTCAAATACGGTATGTGAACAACCAGTTCTCTGTGTGGATGCCGCTTCCGGAAGTCCATTCTGGACCTGGGCAACAAAAAATTAGCTACCGGTTCTGCCGAAGTGGTACGAATTGGGTGAATCCTACCACTGCATCCTAGTCTTCAGTCTAAAAGATCTAAAACATACAAAGATCAGTTGAAGGAATTGGGTTTGTCTAGTCTAGTGAAAAGAAGAACAAGGGGTGACATGATAGCTGTGTTCCAATATTTGAGGGGCTGTCACAGAGTGGGGGGGGGAGGGAGCAACCTATTCTCCAAAGCATCAGGAGGCAAGACAAGAAAAAATGGATGGAAAGTAATCAAGGAGAGAAGCAACCTAGAACTGAGGAGAAATTTCCTCACAATGAGAACTATCAACCAGTGGGATGGCTTGCCTTCAGAAGTTGTGCGTGCTCCATCACTGGAGGCTTTTAAGAAGAGACTGGACAGCCACTTGTCTGAAATGGTATAAGGTCCCCTGCTTGACTAGGGGTTGGACTAGAAGATCTCCAAGGTCCCTTCCAACTCTATTATCCTGTTCTGTTCTGTTCTGTTCCTGTAGAAGACAGTCCTTGACTTGTTCTCCAAACCCCAGCTCTGACTTTCTCCGTATCAAGAACACTTGCCATTATATATATATATCAACCACCATATATATATATGGTGGTTGATTCTCCTGCAAGATCAATCAAGCTTGAAATTCAATCTGGAAGGAGCCAACTTACCTTTTGAAAAGCACTCAGTAAAGGGATAAAATGTTGAGAAGGGCTAATGTGAAGCCTTGTTCTCCCTGACGGCAGGTGGGACGTACCACAAGGGACCAGAAACAAGTCAAGCTGAACAAACAATTAACTATAAATTATTTAGCTGACTGATTTAATTCTCCTCTCCCAGAATATCCAGGAACAGGTCATGATTTTGAAAATGTTCTATGAAATGTGTGGGCCCCGTTTATAATAATCTTTTGTACAGGAATTTCTCAGGGACATAGACGCACACATAGATTAATGTCAAGCTAGGGCGATCACGGACTCTTTTTTTTTTTTTCAGAAATGTTCATGAGGTGCATAATGTTAGAATTTCTCTTCCAGGGTGGGGGAGGAGAGGAAATCACCTTTTTGAAGAGAGCTTTTTGTTCTGATTTGGAGTAGGCTACCTTGAGCCACAGGCAGTCATCTGAGGAGGCTTTCTAACAAACCAAATCAATGTCCTATTAAAGTTGGACTCTAAGCAGAGTAGTCTGTTTAAATTCAATGAAAGAGAACATGCCGAGTTGTGGATCCTTATTTGTTTTCTAACATGCAAACGTAAACAAAATGTGTTCGCCAAATTCAGAATGACAACAAACTGGGATCTGCCTAAAACCTGAAGCAGAGAGTCTCCATCGTTCAGATTTGAGCTCAGTCATCAATCATAAATAGGAGTCAGT
Source organism: Bothrops alternatus (assembly GCA_034064705.1). NCBI lineage: Eukaryota > Metazoa > Chordata > Lepidosauria > Squamata > Viperidae > Bothrops > Bothrops alternatus. Next base: position 431,145 of record JARGCV010000096.1, on the reverse strand, counting down.
CGCCAAGTGTCTGAATTTTGATCGTGTGATCATGGGGTGGGGGGAGAGAGGACGCTGCAATGGTTGTAAGTGTAAAAAATAATCACAAGTAACTTTTTTCAGTACTATTGTAACCGCAAACGGTCACTAAATTAACTGTTGTAAATCAAGGACTATCTGTACGCCTTAACTAAAAATCCGCCCCGTGTCAGGCTACAGAAGCTTGCAGCAGCTAGAGAGATTGGAGTATGACCAACATTGAAAGGACAGGGTTACTCTAGCCACGTTCCTTGGCATGAGTACAGAAAAATTAAAATCCTCAGAGGATGCTTCTTCCCATGCATTCAAACACTTGAAGATGAATGATTATCGAGCAGTCCAGAGTGGCCTAGCCAATCTTCATCTTTTTAAACCCAGCTCTCTTCTCTTCCCCCCTCCCTCACTAAGCCTTAAGACTTCAGTTGCTAGGCACTGATGCTAATTAGGCATTACTATCATTTGGTTTTAATTCAGAGCCAGAGGCCAGCTCTTCCCTGATCATGGGGTGATGTGAAGGCCTCTTAATCAAGAGGTTGAAGAGGATTGTTTCCAACCTACAGGTTTATTTATTTCCTCTCACTTCTTTTCCATAAACAGATCGTAGCAATCAGTCAATCGACCGCAGAGAAACCAGGGTGCAAAAGAAGCCATTTGACAAACCAGAGTACCTAGATAAGGTTGCCCAGAAGGAAGTCTCCAATCCAGGAAGATCAGTCTTAAATTCATGAACTCAGAAAAAGGTATGGTTGGAAACAACGGATGGAAACTAAGCAAGGAGAGAAACAATCTAGAATTAAGGAGAAACTTCCTAACAATGAGAACAATTCACCAGTGGGACAGAACTTGCCATCAGAAGTTGTGGGTGTTTCATCATTGGAGGCTTTTTAAGAGACTGGACAGCCACTTCTCTGGAATGGTATAGGGTCTCCTACTCGGGCAAAGGGTTGGACTAGAAGACCTCCAAGATCCCTTCCAGCTCTATTCTGTATGTATATGTAGGTTTGAATGACTTCCATTTTCAAGAGCAGAATTTTTCACAATTAAAATAATGTCCCCGACACAGGGGAGAGAAGTGGAGTTACAGTCCTCTCCTTGATCTCCACCAGGACCTATGTCTCATCTGTTATTCCTTTTCCAGATATGAAAAGGCCAACACTCTGGCAATTTCACCTTTAATTATGATAGGCATTTAAGAGCTAATGTTCGTAGCAGAGGAGCATGTGAGGCCACAAATGGCTTTGGCAGGTGATTAAATGCCCAGGTGGAACAAAGAAATTTGATAAACACAAAGGCCATTTGTTCACTTCTAATCCCAATGCCGTAGACTTTGTCCTCATTATCTGAAAAACCAGGGGCAGGTCTAGTTCAACTGTAAGAGAAAAACGTTCCTCTTCTCCTCCAACCCAACTTTCTCTCTCCTTTCTTATATGTCTGGTTAAGGGAGCTAGGGAAACGTTTTCACAAATTGGTTCAATGAAACACAACTGGATTTTTTTCCTCCAGAAGCAAGATTTAACATAAAAGAGAACTTAAATCAAGGATGAACAATATTTTTTCCCCTTTATTTTTAATGAAGGCTGAACTGGCAGAATCCAGACTAATAATAATAATAATAATAATAATAATAATAATAATAGTAGTAGTAGTAGTAGTAGTAGTAGTAGTAGTAGTAGTAAGTAGTTTCAATAGTTAAGATTTGAATGAACTCGAGTGCAATCAATTTAAATACAATTAGTATAATTTCTTCCTTTGGGCTTCATCATTTTTCTTCCTCAATCAGACTAAAATGAGAATTTGGTGACAACTCCGAGGGTACCTTCAAGATTTCTGGGATGTCTTCAACCAGAGGTCACATAATTTAAGTTTACAAGCAGCAATTGAGATATGTTGTACCAGAGAACTTACCGACAAACGGATGACAGCTTTGGAGCAGGATAAACAGATTGACAGTGTCGATGCAGCCTCCAAACAACTGCTAAGCATGAAGAACAACCAGCACATGCGTCAGCACAAAATTCATCTACACAACTCACCTGGGAGTAACCCAGTATCATGCAAGTACTGTGGCAGTGTGCATATGCGAGAAAAAGAGCAGTGTCCTGCATATGGGAAAATCTGCAGAGCATGTGGGAGACAATGTTATTTTGAGGAGAGGGGTTTATAGTGTGGCGATTGTCAAAATAAACCCACTTTGAGGGGAGGCAGTTTCAAACATACATTTCAATTTGAACTGCTCTGCAATTAAACATTTCTAGTGACTTAAGAGCTCCTGTTCTTGAGGGTGCTGTTCATAGTACATCATGGGTAGGCTGAATATTATGGAAGTCACTGCTGTTACACACACATGACTTTTATTTGTAAATCTTACTTATGGATCTGCAAACAGGATATCTATCATTTCCTAATTAATGTTCTGCATTTCATATATTCCAAAGAGCTCACTGTCTCCTACTCAATGTAGAAGGGGCTCAGCTATTGCCCTTTTTCACACTCAAAAACAGAATGGTTAAGTTGGGAGTTGCTTCTTCACTTCATTAATAAAAAGCTGGGGCCCCAGGTTTTCAGAATGTGACCTCTGAAGGCCACTAAGTCTTCTCGTGGCCTACTTGAGCCTAACCAACTCCATCCAAAATTAGACCCTAGCTGAAGACTTCTGTACAGCTCTTCTTCAAACTCACACCTCTATTCCCTTGTAGTTTTGAGGTTTCATAGAAGAGTAAAATCCATCAAGGGAGAGGAGACTTATAACTATCACATGAAAACCTAAATTGCTTCAGTGAATACGCGGACCACGAGGCAAATAGCAGGGACACATCAGAAGATACATCCACCCTTTTTCTCAAAGGACTTGTGCTTTGATAAATGGAAAATCTATGCTCTGGTGTTCGCTTGGAAACAAGTGTACACCCTCTGTGTTGTGGGAGAAGAAGAAGGATGAGAAAAGCTATAAGTCGAGAGATATGATATCTCCTAAAAGCATTAGGAAGAAACCAAAATATCCAATGATTATTTTTGTTTTTAAAAAAAGGGTACAAAGGGGAATAAATCTGAGTAGAGTGAGAACAGCCAAGATCTGAGCTGTTCAAGGGCTGCTCTGCAAAGTACTCATTTATTGAGCTAATCTCATGGCAAAAAGCAACTCGTCTGCTTGAAAAAAATTAGCTCAGTGTGATTGTCTTCCCTGAACTGGCACCTTCTAGATATGCTTCCAGAATTCCTAAACAGCCTGCCTGAAGAAGACGTTTTGCTTGCAATGAGGAAGGAAGGAAGGAAGGAAGGAAGGAAGGAAGGAAGGAAGGAAGGAAGGAAGGAAGGAAGGAAGGAAGGAAGGAGGAAGGAAGGAAGGAAGGAAGGAAGGAGGAAGGAAGGAAGGAAGGAAGGAAGGAAGGAAGGAAGGAAGGAAGGAAGGAAGGAAAGAAGGAAGGAAGGAAGGAAGGAAGGAATAGGAGGGAAGGAAGGAATAGGAGGGAAGGAAGAAGAAATAGACAAGGAAGGAAGGAATAGGGAGAGAAGGAAAGAAGAAGAAATGGAGAAGGAAGGAAGAAGGAAGGAAGAAGGAAGAAGGAAGAAGGAAGGAAGGAAGGAAGGAAGGAAGGAAGGAAGGAAGGAAGGAAGGAAGGAAGGAAGGAAGGAAGGAAGGAAGGAAGGAAGGAAGGAAGGAAGGAAGGAAGGAATCATAGAATCATAGAATCGTAGAGTTGGAGGGGACCTCCCGGGTCATCGAGTCCAACCCCCTGCTCGAGGCAGGATTCCCTAAACCATCCCAGATAGATGGCCGTCCAGTCTCTGCTTGAAGACCTCCATCGAAGGGGAGCTCACCACCTCCCGTGGCAACCTGTTCCACTGGTTGATCACCCTTACTGTTAGAAATTTTTTTCTAACCTCCAATCTGAATATTTTTCCCTGCAGTTTCATCCCATTGTTTCTAGTCCTTCCTTGGGCAAGTGAGAACAGGGCTGATCCCTCTGCACTGTGACAGCCCTTCAGGTATTTATAGACAGCTATCATGTCTCCTCTCAGTCTTTTTTTCTGTAGACTAAACATTCCTAATTCCTTTAACCGTTCCTCATAGGACATGGTTTGTAGACCATTCACCATCTTGGTAGCTCTCCTTTGAACCTGCTGCAGTTTGTCAGTGTCTTCCTTGAACTGGGGTGACCGGAAGGAAGGAAGGAAGGAAGGAAGGAAGGAAGGAAGGAAGGAAGGAAGGAAGGAAGGAAAGAGGGAGACAGGTGAATAAAACTTCCAAGAATTGGAGGAGGGGGATACCATCTTTTTTCTGGTGATAATGTCAACTATTTCATATTTCAACTCATATATAGTATTCCTGCACAGTGTTATTAAAATAAAAAACGCAACACAGAATTTGCCTGGATTAATTGGATTAAGCTAACCAGGAAATAGAAGCTGGGTTGAGAGCTAAATATTCTCTTTCAAACAAGAGAAACTAATCAGATTCTTTTATAGTGCTAGATTATAAACCACAGTTATCAAATGACATAATGGCTTGACATGTGAAGTCCCAACCCACTCAACTCTTTGGTGAACTTGCACATACATCAAAATAAAAGTTACCTGTGCAGGCATGATTGCATTTCAAAAATAATTAATTGATTACTATGGCCACTGTCATTTTGTCCTGATACTGTATCTCCCACGTGAAAACAAATCGACTTATCTCCTTCTCTAGCTACCTTTTAGGCATGTTATTAAGATGACCACATAGTTTGCAAAACATTTGGAGGAGGTTTGGGACAATGCCTATCATCCCCATCTGAGATGGGGTTATGCAGCAGCAAAATAGCCCTAACTGTGGATATACTGAAAGGGAAATGTAACTGAGGTAAGGAGTTCACAGTAAATATTATTTATTTCCCACTTTGTTGGGAAGATAAGCAAATGGGTTGTGCACAAAGAGGCATGCAGAGACAGCCAAGGTTATCTTAGAAAGCTACTTCATGAGCTGAGAAAAGATGAGGCTGCTGTAATGATTCAAGGAATAACAGAATAACAGAGTTGGAAGGGATCTGGGATGTCTTCTAGTGCAACCATGGCCAAGCAGAAAACCTTGTACCACTTCAGACAAATAGTTGTCCAATCTCTTCTTGAAAACCTCCAATGTTGGAGCATTCACAACTTCTGGAGGCAGGTTGTTCCACTGATTAATTCTTAGCTGTCAAGAAATTTCTCCTTCGTTCTTGCAATGATCTATTTTGAAGGACCTGCCTAAACTGACCATTCATTACAATGGATAGCAATTCCCTTCCTTTCCTAAATTCCTTAGCAGAGAATAATCTCATGTTTAGGAGATAAGAAGAAAGAAGGAGAATGGGAATAAGGATGATGAGAAGGAAGGCATGGGAACGGCTTCATTGAAGATAGATTTTATTCTCCATTGCTTTCCATTGTTATATTAACCATTGCTTATATTAACTCTTGCTTTCAAGCTCAACCATTAATTTTAAAGCTCCTCCTAGTTAACCCAAAAGCTAGCTGAGCTGAATGCAAGACTGAGAGAACTGGCACATGCTTGCTTAGCTGCAATTTTCTGTTTCTACCTTACAGGTTAACTGAAATGCACTAGTACGGTTAAGCACTGATTAAATTAATCCCCAAAGAATCTTGATGCCACTGAATGGTTATATCAGGATATCTTCATCTGTGCTGTAGTTTACTTCTCCTGCATTCAGAATCATGTGTTAACTCTTGATATATTTTATATATTATCCAGCTACCATTCAGAGTTTGTTACCAGTCCATATTTATGAACAAACTGTAGATTGCAGTAGGAATTAGGCATAACCATTGTTGTTTCTTCTTCTCCTTCTCCTTCTCCTCCTTCTTCTTCTTCTTCCCCTCCTCCTCTTCCCCATTAACACTTTGGATCATCTGGAGGGAGATTTCAAGTTTTGGGGCATGCTCTTCTAGCAGCTTCGGCCATTGTTAATGGATGCTTTGAACCTTTTATCTTGATTAACATCAAAAACTTGTTTGTTTGATGTCCAATGGATTGATCCGAAAAGAAGTGAAATTTAAAATTTGTAAAATGTAGTTGGCTTATAGTTAAACTTGGACATACGGAGTGAAGAAGGTCTACAAATTTAAAATGATTGTATTAAGTTGAATGGCTTTAACTTGAATTTTTTCTTTGTTTACATGTACAAACGGATATCTAATAATAAAAAATTTTTTTAAAAATGAGCTGTTCTGCTCTTGCTGCAGGTGAAGCCAAATTTTCATAGCAGGAAGTCAGCAAAAGATTACCTGGAACCATCAACTTGTTTTCCTCCATTCTGCTGCTGTCCATCTGTCTTTACTAAAACAAGCTTTTGCGTGTTTTGTCCAGGGGCAGAATTCAGCTTCATAAATGGCTGAACAATCCCAAATGTTTCTTTTCCTGGGTACTTCATAGCTGCCTGAGTTCCCTAGAGGTTGGTTGAGGAGAGATCTGCATCTTTTTCTATTATCATATGGAGGGTTAGAATTTATTTATTTTATTTTTTGGATTCTATCCCTGTGCATAGAATCTCTTCTCTAGGTTAGACTTGGTATGCAATCCGGGGCTTTTCAGAAAATGCGAGGAAGATCTAGCATGATCAGTCTCTTCCTTTTCAGAGTAGACTGTCAACTTCCAGCCCCAAGAAATGGTAGAGAAAGTGGAATGGATGTACCAAGTCCAGAATTAATTGCACGCCAAAACTAGACACAGAAACCGTTTTTCCCCCATGCCATCACTCTGCTAAACGCCTAATTCCCACTGCATTGTCTTATACCTAAAGTTATCTTACCATGTAGTAGGGCTGTATTACTTTTATCCTTTTCATCTTTCCTATTACCTACTCCAGAAGTCGCCAACCTTTCTCGATTGGCGGACCGGAGGGAAAGGGAGGAGGAAGCATTTTACATGTGTGCGCACGCACAAATGGGGCCACAAACACATGTGATGCAAACGGGGCGGTGCTAGCACCTGCGTGACACTCACCAGCACTGCTGTTTTCATGCACGGTACCCCATTTTCACCACAGAGTGTCCCGTTTGCATAGTGGTGGCACTAGTGCGAGTGGGGGTAAGTGTGTGCACTTGTGTGGGCCACAGCTCACAGGTTGTGGACCCCTGACCTACTCCTATTGGTATCTTATGGCTATCACTTTGTTGGTTGTATCTTATGATTTATAAGTCATTTTTTAGTGCTGTTGTAACTTCAAACTGTCACAAAGTGAACTATTACAAGCAGAGGACTACCTGTAATCCCACATTGTAGGAAGCATTGTAGGATTTCTCAAGACCAAATCCAGTTTTCTCAAGCATCCTTTATAAATGCCAGGTCCTGACAATATAAATCTATATTGATGCCTAGTGCAAATGAGATTTCACAATAATCCAGTTTAGCTGGATTCAGAACATGAGCTTAATTTAATCTCTTGTAAGTACTGCTACTTTGAACATCGCAAAGTAGGTGGGTTTCCAAAAAGTGAATGCTTTTCAAGCAAGATCAATAGGAAGATCTGTAAATCAGAAACCGAACAGGCCAAAGAATGATCAACTTTACTTAATTTCATCACTTTAATCCATTAATGGGGAAATGTTGCTGAGCATCAGATGCCAGCTCAGATGCCAGCTCCTGTAAGCCAAGCTGCCCATTAGCTCTGATATTTGCATGTTGCTTTATTTTGTATCTCAACAAAGATGGTTTTTTATGTGCTCCTAAGCAGGCAACAGAGACCTCCGGAATGGGATATCTTCCTGGGAAGGTTACATTCAGAAGCTTAAACAATTTCTGACAGGTGACAAAGGCCAAATTAATACCAGGTGGAGAAGCCACACCAGAGTGGAAACTGCTCAGGTGTTAGCCCCATAAAATGCACAATGAAGTGAGGGGGACACCTCTGTTGAACAAAGGATATCTTCCCCCTTCAGCTTTCAAAGCACGGCAAACATTGAAGTCAGACATAACAGCCACTTGTATAGATTAATGTAGTAGATCCAGCAGATAATGTAGCAGTTGTGTCTCAGTTTTATGAGCCCAATTGGGGAGCTGTCAAGTATGGCCAGCAATCAAAGGGCAAAGCACTGATTGCACAGGAGGTCATTAGAGAAGGAGCAGGTTTATGCACACTGTTGTTTCAGCAGCTTTCAGGCAGGGAATGAATATTTAGCATATTTGTTAGCCATGTTGGTCATATAGGGCAGGGGTCCCCAAGCTGTGGGCCACCGCCCACTACCAGGTGGTGGCCTGCTGGTCACCAGGCTGCAGGACAGGCTGGTCAGTGCACGCACGTGCACACACTCACCCCCACTCTCACTAGCACCGCCACTACACAAATGGGGCACCATGTGGCAAAAACAGGTCACTGCACAGTGAAAATGGGGCACCGCACGTAAAAATGGCAGTGCTGGCTAGTGTTACGTGGCACTAGCACCACCCCATTTGCATTGCACATGCTCGTGGCCCCATTTGTGTGTGCGTGCACATGTAAAATGCTTCCCCCTCCCTTTCCCTCCAATCCACCAACCAGACCTCTGATATATAGCAGGGGTCCCCAACCCCCAGTCCGTGGACCGGCACCAGGCCATAGCAAGCCAGAAACTGGTCCATGCAAACAAGCGAAACTCCATCCATGGGATGCAGGCAGTACGTGAAACCATGCACCCTCCGGTCCATGAAAACCCTTTCTCCATGGAACCTGTCCCTAGTGCCCAAAAGATTGGGGACTGCTGATACAGAGAATATCTTCCGTGCCAAGAATCGTATCTCCATGTGTTGAGAGGCAGCTGAAGTAAGTAGTAGGTGGAATCCGAGTCAAAAACAGATAGTCCTCCACTTTCAACAACCAAAGTTAATTGGATTGACTGAACAACATGATTCACTTAATGACAGTGGTGATTTGCTTGACAACCGCCCCAATAAAGCTCATAAAATCAGATACAGCTCAAAACCTGGCTATGCTTTTCTGTAAGTTCACTGCTGTGCAAGGGACCTCTCCCTTACCTAAGGAAAAAGCAAATGAATCTATTTCCTTGTGTCAAGTGACAAAGGATATAGGATCCCATTTCAGCATCTGAAAGACAGTTTAGCCCTGTCAGCATCTTTTCCACCCACCGAGCCACCGAATGAGACTCTTTGCATTGAATCAGGATGCTGCTGCTCTGTGTCCTTCAACTTGACAGTTAAGATTTCATACACTTTTCTACACAAAGAATAAACAATGGATGAAACAAAGCCAGAAGTAATAACATAGGCTCCTGCTCTTTCACCCTTACTCCAGCAGCCAGTTCCTCCAGACATACTAACAAAGAATAGTTTTCTCGGGCTTTTGATGTGCTACTTTATGCAGTTTGTTAGTATTGTGCAAAAGAGACAATCAACAAGCCAAAAAGGGAACAAAAGACCAAAACACCTCACCACCAGCAATCAGGGCCCAGATGAGCAAAAGATTAATTCCACAATTAAATCAGATCAACAATCAAGAAGTAAACAATACCCCAATCAAGGAATTGCTAAACAAACAGTAAACAGCCCAACCAAGGAACACCCACCAATATTGACAGGGCAAGACACTAGACTAGAATATAAACTGAGAGTAAATCTTTACTAGCACTGATGATGTTATTTAATTTGAGTAATGAAAAACTTGCAAGAAAACAACAAAGCTCAGAGAGCACCGAGGCAGAATGCACAGTCCTTAGCTTGTTGTTCAACCCTACCTATTATGGTTTCTAAATCTGATTATGGTTGACCATATGTAAACCTAATCCGTTAGTTGCTTTAATTGCTGAAGAAGCTCTGGGCAGTATGCAAAAATAGAGATTAAGAGCAGAAAATCAACCATATAAAAGCAGGTATGTCAAATCATGTCAAAGAACAAGAAGGCAATGAAAACAGTCATAAAGAAAACCCAAACCAATGTTGTTGAATTTGTTATGGATTAACCTCATCACTGGACTGGTCAAAACTAGGTAGAGACATTCTCTTCCATCTTTCCTACTAGTTGCCATCAAATCTGATAGAAGGATATTCTTTCAAAAGATTGGAGAATTTCAGAGTAATTGTCATGAGAGGTGTTCTTGTATTAATGTCAGGTGCAATAAATCAGAAAGCAAAGTGGTTTACATGAATATAGGTTTATTGCATGCTAAACCTCTCTACAGGAATCTGAACCATTAATGGTCAAACTATTAATGGTCAAAGCAAATTGGTGATAGATAAGAGTCATTGGAATTCAAGAGGGGCAGGATTTAGATCTCTTCTGGACACAAAGGTATTCGAGACTAATGACACATTTGATTCCTCCCTCCAGCTCAGCCTGGTTATTTTCTACAACTCATTTAGTTGTGATGTGTATAAGTGTGTGAATATCTTGTGTAAGCATTTCCTTACAAAGTTCTCTCTCCAACTATCTGCAGGCTCCGTCACTTTCCACTTGTCCACTAAATCTGAAGAGAAGACTTCAGAGGACATTTTTCCCATAAAAAGAACTTTTGCAGTAGTGAGGCTCATATCCTTCTTGAAAAATTTAACTTCCCTCAGAGAAATATGCCAAAGTTTCCCACTCAATTTCTCTGGTCATAAATTTGGTGGAGAATTTCAAAAGGCTATTAGTTCCCCAACTGAAACCCAGTATTTCATTGAACACAGGAGAAAGTATGGCAGAATAAATTTGGAAAATTAATTAAAATTAATAGATTTTAGCCTGGAAATTTTCCCCCAGATAAATATCCCTCATTCTCTTTTCCCAAGCTTGCAATTATCAACAGCTCCTATATTTTCCAACAGTTGTATTGGCCTGTTTTATCTTTATGCTATTTTATTTCATTTTGGCAACTGATTATTTTAAATGTATCTAATCTGCCATGCACTGTTCTTTTTTTAATAAATGGAAAACACAGATTTTTTAAAAAAATCAATATAAGAATAGCTTAAGGCATTGGTAAAATTTGTCATGTCCAACAGATTGACTGGGAAATAAATTATCCCCATAAATGTGTATATATAGAGGTGTAAGTAACCATTTATTTATTTAGTTGTTTTATATTCTGACTTTCCATCAAAAGAGTCTGAAAGTAGACAGTAACAAAGTCAAATAATATCCTGATTCATTTCTATCTGCATTGCAATCCAGCAGCTGTTAGTGTAGCTGTTGGTTAAATCTGACTATTGCCTGGTTGTGGGTTTCCCATTCGGAAGGGGGAGAGAGGAGGGGAGGTGAGAGGGTGTGGAGGGAGGAGAGGAGAAGAGAGGAGGAGGAGGAGAGGAGAGGAGAGGAGAGAGTGTGGAGGGAGGAGAGGAGAGTTTTATTGTACAATGGTTTAAAGAAATAGCACTTTGATTGTAAGAAAAGTCCAACAGATTCCTGTAGCTCCAAAATTATATGAAAGTATTAGCCCAGCTCTTTTATGTTGTGCACCTTCACGCTTGTTCTGACTTGGCATTCTTTAAGTAATTCAAATTAACTTTTTTGAAGAATCTCTTCCAGATGGTCCAAAAGGTGCCAGATGTGATTTCTCCAAATGAAAGCAAGCCTTTTTCAAGGGATTGTCTTTAATATCTGTTTGAAGTTAATGTTTGCAAAAAGGAAATCTGTCTCCCCTTATTTTAGTTGACAAATTGCAATCTACGTAAGATTGTGTTTGATGTGGGTTGGTTTTTTTTTTCCCAAAGCAATCTTTCCGCTGTGATACACATGCACAAAGCTAATCCTTAAATAAATAGTTTGTTATGGGATGGTAATATGAACTAAATAAAATTATCGGGAATCGACTCCATTGCTCTAGTCTAGACCTACACAATTCATAATCTGTTCTCAATCACCAAAGAGTATTTACAATACTCAGGTTTAACAGAAGGTTTATTGTGGTTTTAGGGGGCAGATTTAACCTTTATATACATCTTATATAAGATGTTTTGGTTCCTCAGGCTAAATTACTGGCTTATTTTTTTTAAAGAAAATTCTTTTATAGGACTCCTGCAACTCTAGTATATTTTTTTTCAGTCACTTTGATGACCCCTAAGTAGATTTTCTTGTGATACTGAAGTATCTTATCAGGTTGATAGCTATCAAAATGTGTATATGGATATTGCCAACCATAAATATACAGATGGACTAAATTATTTAAAGATTTGTTGCATCTGTTTTCTGACTTAATGATTGAAGCAAAACAATTTTCTGGGGATAAATGAACCACCTTCTGGCCACCAGAGGGCGCCAGGTAAATTGTCCTTCTGGTTACTAATTTTCCTACTCATTGGAACAACAACAGCAAGGTTATATTGGAGGAAGGGAGGATAAGAGTTTACTGAGGTCAATCAGTTTTTCTCTAACTTTCTCTTTCTCATTTCACTCTTCTCAACAAGCAGAAGTTACAACCAACAGCTAAGAGTCCCCTTGTAGAAACAGAGATCAGGGGATGCTTTCTATCACTAAAGCAGACACAGGACAGTTGGTATTTAATGTTAACCTGGAGTTCTTTTTTCTTCTTCTTTCTTTTAACCATAGGAGCCAGATCTATTCAATAGCAGGTGAGAAAAAGATTACTTTGGAGTAGGAAATGGGAGAAATGTCAGAAACAAGTTCAGAGATATTTGTCTCAGTCTTCCAGACGTGTGCTGTTGAAGTGACAGAAGGCAAGCTATTTTGGGGTGTATTGTCATTTCAAGCAGCCTAGGAAGTTGTGCAATAGTGAGTTAGCACAGTGGCTTACCTAGTGCCATATTATTGGTAACAATTGGTAACAACTGTCCCGGTTTAGGCCAACATTTTTGCATTGTTGCATGGAGATGTTAATGACCACAAAACTGGGACTCTACTGCTGAGCTACAAACACACCCCTTCGGTCCCCCTTTCTGCTCCCTTAGTCACCGGTGATAAAAAGAGAACTATGAGGCTCACAATTCAGGCTCTCTCTCTTTTTTTTTAATATATAAAATTCTTTTATTAAAACAATCAACATTGAACATAAAAACATATTGTGCAGCAATCATCATGGCACCTGATATACAATACTAAGTATTAGTCATTGAAAACGTCTGAATTAGTAAGCCTTTTTCCACCCCTCGCGTCTAGCCTCAACTATACTCCTGTTACACTTTGTTTGATTGGTGTTTCTCTTATCTGGTTCCATATTAATGTGATCAACATTAAACCAAAGATCCTATTGCTAAACAATCATCCTAGAACATAGCATACAACATTAGGTATTAATCTTTGTAAACATCTGTTTTAGTAAACGTTCTTCCCTCCTCCCTTCCCTCTTCAAGTATACTCCGAGTACCTTTTGTTTGGTTGGTGTGTCTCTTATATATGGTCTATCTGCTGTATCTAGTTTATTGCATATTGTTCGTTTGCACTTCTGAATTGACTTCATCCCATTACTAGTGCAAACTTTTATAGTCCCTAACCGGAGATCCTGAGGTAAAAGTTTCATATCCTGAGGTAGAGATTCAGTCTGCTTTAACAATATTAAAGCAAACAACATTAGTCATAAGGTTATGTTAAGAGGCATTAGTTATAGAACATATACATTCAACATTGGGTGTTAGTTTTTGTAAACATTTGATTTGTTAACCCTTCTTCCCTCCTCCCATCTCTTATACAGCCAATAATCCCCGTGCCCTTTCCAGCCCCTAGTAAAACCCCCATTCTAGACAAGATTGCTCATATTTATGACCCCAACACAACGGAGCATTGTGCTGTCTGTTTCAGAGCACCAGAGAGTCAATTTCTCTTCACTCTTTGGGTCATTTCTTCACTTTCTGCCTTTTCCCCTATCTCTGGGGAGAGGAGCACCAGGATTTATAGGGCTGCTCCAGTGACACATCATCTCACTAACTGCAGAATGGCAGTTGTAAAAAATCCCTGCCAGCCTATTAGAATCGTATTAGTACTCCCACTTGAAGACTAACCTCCTCCCTCCCTGTGGAATCAGAGAGGCTCATGGAGTCTGGTGCCACAGTTTTATGGGTCTCCTCCTTCCCAACTAGGAGATCAAACTGCTTGTTATTAAGCCTCAGGCAATAAGTGTCCTTGGTCCATAAGCCTCATGACAAAATACTTCTGAAGAGAATGACAGATCAGCTGAAGCACAGCTGCTCTGAGGAAGCTAAAGAGAATGCTGGTAGGTTTTTCTGAATCAATAGAAGGCCCAGCTTGGCAATAACCCAAATCATTGTTCTTGTTCCATTTTAGTTCCTCAATAAGGTTAGGATTCCATACCACGCAAGATAGAGAGAAAGGAACATAATATGTACTAAGTAACACTGAACATATACTAGTAAGAAGACTATTGAGCGATTAACTAACCTATTGATTATTATAATATAGAAATTAATTATTACTCATTGTTTTTAAATACATGAACCCAGACAACATGCTGTTTGCTAAATATTAAGAATATTTTATTTTAGGGGGCGTGGCTGCCTCAGGGTCGAAATAGCCTTGCTAAGAGGCTCTGCAACACGGGACCTGTAAAGCCGCCAAAGCAGCGCACACCAGCTGTTTTTCGCGGTGAAAAAACCCCTCCTCGGTAGGAGAAGGGGCGAAGAGCTGTGGGTGAGGGTTGAGATCTTCTGAAAGCCCCCCGAAAAAATGCTCGGGGGGGAAGAAAGAAGACTCCCTGTAAGCTCACAATCGCTCCAGCCCGGCGCAGCATCAAGACGCTGAGACCAGCCACCACCCGAGGAACACATCTCAAAGAAGCACAGAGATTGACAGACTGAACCCAGGAGCTTAAAAAGCAAGTATTTCTTATATTTTACCTCGGATCAATTATGCTCACAATAAACAAAAGGCACCCAAGATGGCGACCACTCTTAATTTAAAGGGATAGGCACCGGAAGAGAAAGGCGGAAGAGAAACTGTAATGCAAAAGAGACCTCTAGAGGGCAGCAGAGATGCATAACTTAAAACCTGTGCAAAATAAACCTAAGGAAGAGAAACTGTAATGCGAAAGAGACCTCTAGAGGACACCAGAGACACATAACTTAAAAACGTTGCAGAATAAACCTAAGGATGTATGCCAGCTCCCCAGAGATGACGATGAAGGAATTAAAAGATGACATTTCAACAATTATTGGAAAAAATGAAGAGAAAGATGGACATGATAATAGACATGCATGCAAAAACATGTGAGGGAAGAATGGAGGCGCTGGATGCAGCGGAACAAAACGGAGAAATGGAAAATCACAGCAAAGCAGTTATTGAGGACTTGGACCAAACCGGAGGAACGTACAGTGGGGAAATAAGAGAAGATACTGGGAGAAATTCGAAGAGAGTCTGGGAAGGAGTTGAAGAAAAGAGGGAAGAGGTGGAGAGACAAGAAGATTTGAAAAGAATTGTTATAAACGCATGGGGAAAATATCTAGGAGAGGAGGCTAAAAATTTCGCTTGGCATACTGACAGAATCCATAGAGCATGGCTTATATGGAACCAAGGGACATTGCAAGCAATAAAGAGAGACTTATTACGTGGAAGGGAAGCTGTGCTATGGAAAGCCACCTGGCAGAGGAAGAAACCTAGAATTCGTCTGAAATGAAGAGAAACTTAATATTTTATGCAAGGAATTAAAGGCAAAGAATTATGGACTGATTTAAGGACTAAGTGCAAGAGCAAAAGACATGAGAGGGTGATTAATGGAAGATGTATATTAACTAGACTAGGAATGTACGCGTTGAAGGGAGGGGTGCAAAGACATGATAATTATTAACTTTAGAAAGAAGACTTGTTTGTGTGATGTACAATGGATAGATTTGAAAAGAAGTGAAACTTAAAATTTATAAAATGTAGTTGGCTTATAGTTGGACTTTGATATATGGAGTGAAGAAGGTCTATAAATTTGAAATGATTGTATTAAGCTGAAGGGCTTTAACTTGAATTTTTTCTTTGTTTGCATGTACAAATGGATATCTAATAATAATAAATTTAAAAAAAAAGAATATTTTATTTTATAAAAACCCTAACCTTAACCTTAACTTTAACCCTAACCCTAACCCTAACCCTATAAAAATTAATAAAATATAAAAAAGAGAGAGAGGAGAAGGCAAAAGAGCAAGAGGCAGATTCAGAAGAAGAAGGAGAGACAACTTCAAAGGCATACTACAACAGCCTCAAATAACAATGGTTGAGGCTTCCAGAAGTGAAAAACCAGAACTGGAGGAGGAGGAGGAGGAGGAGGAGGAGGAGGAGGAGGAGGGGGAAGGGGAAGAATAAAGTTCAACAGTATATAATTTACAGAATCAAATCCTTTATCATTTCCATTCAGCTACTTAGAGCACTAAAGCTACCCCATAAATGACCTTGTGTCCAGTCTGAGCAACTCCAGTAACTGTCCAGACTACTCATCTACATACCAAAATGTACTGCAAAATTTGATTCTTTTGACCTCGGTGTTTCTCAAACTTGAAAACTCTTAAGATGTTTTCCCCATGATGGTTGAGGAACTCTGGGAGCTCTAGTCCACACAGCTTAATGTTGCCAAGGTTGGGAAACACTGCTCTACCTCAGTAACATGGTGAGCCTTTCACTCATAGCAAGCAGAGCTATGACTGACCTTATTTCCTTCCTAAAGTTTGCTCTGGCTGCTGAAAGATAAATAACACCACTCCAACTGATGGACGCCTGAACCATTCAGCTTGTACTATTTGCCTTCACACTTCCAAAATATTATTTTTCCCCCTGAAAGAACCCTCCGTCTAGCAATCCACAGTAATATATATGAGTCTAGGCAAGAGAAAACCTAAATCTTATTCGGAGTCCTCCTTGCTGAAGCCAAGCCTGTCATCAGAAATTTCTTTCTGCTTCTTTTGTTAAGGCGTTCTTTTTTTTTTTTAACCCTCTAAAAAGAACAGACACTCCTGTGATTGATTTATGACTTCCTTAATTCTTTTATGTAAACTGGCAAACTTTCAACAAAATGAGCCAGTGAAAGGAAGAAAGAGAGAGCCTGAGCAAGAGGGAAAGAGAATATTGATTGCCCTTTCATCAAGTGAGCTTCATCATTGTTCACTGCCTAGCCATTCAAATGCATAAGGCTGACTCAAGGAGCCTTGCTGGCAGAAAAAAAAATATTAAGAGACAACCATGGACACTTTACAGCACAGGAAAGGGAGAAGAACATACCAGGGCAAAGCCCATGTGGGGAATTGAGCTTATTGCAAGAGGACCTAGGATCATTAAAAAGCAAGAAAATGCATCTCAATGTATCTGAGAGCTGCTGGATTTTGACGCATATCTTGCAGGGCCATTTAGAGAAAACTGGAAACACTTTTTGTCTTACAGTTCTTGCACATCAAAGATGGGAAGGGCCACAGCAGCAGCTTTCTCACAACTAGCCTTGCAGTTGTTGTTATTCTTAGTAGAAGATGCAAGGGTAAATTGGCCAAAATGAATTAATTTAGAATCAACCCATTTTCTAAAGAGATCTACATTTATTATTTTATTTGGCAGCTTTTCTATGTCACTCTACTCCCAACAGCTTAGAGCAGCATAGAGAGAAAAATCCAGAAGCTTAAAAAGAATTTAATAATACTCAAGGACGCGCAGTATGAGAGTATTCTTTGTCAGGTCCTAAGCCCAAAGATGACACAGTAAGATTCAATCAAGTCCAATCCTTTATTTCTTTATACCTAATAGACAGAATCTTGCCAGACTATAGCTATAATCTTCCAACTTACTGGAGATATCCTGAGAGATTCTAGGTGTGGTTAACCTGGACCTCTTCCCCACTGCCCCATCCATTTTGGGACTGAGCAGTCTCTTAATTTGGGCTTCTCTATGGGAAAGTTCTGTGTTACCAAAACTTTCTTTCTCTCCCCCCCACTTCTCTAGGTGCACATTCAGTGGTGGGATTCAGCCAGTTCACACCAGTTTGGCAGAACCCGTAGCTAATTTTTTGTTGCCCAGGACCAGAATGGACTTCCGAAAGCTGCATCCACACAGAGAAACGGCTGTTCACATATTTGAATCCCACCACTGTGCACATTCCATCACACTCTCCAACATGGGAGGATCCTAACACCTAACATTTTCCAAAGGCTGTTTCCTAAAACCATCTTTTTGCTTTTCTACAGAAATGCAGTGGGGAGGAGCTAGCTCTTATATACAAAGTCAAGTTGCTTTATAAGAGAAGTGCTACCACCTAGCAGGTCCTGCTATGGAGTTCCTGCAGAAGTAGGATAGCCCTTCAATTGGGCCTCTCCCCTAGATGTAAATGGATAGATAGATTCGCTTTGGAGTAGTTCTCCTTCCAAAGAAATCTGGAAAGAAGAACATATTTAAGAAACTGAGACTTAATACCTATGCTGACAATCTTTATCACAATGGGACTGTAGTAACAATCTTGGATGAGGCCTCATTTTTCTGTGCTGTCATTTAGGTACTAACTGAAAGCCAGAGAAATATTGCCTTTACTGCAGAATTCGTAGGTAAACCAATCCTACTTTCCACCCTTATTCATTGTATAACACACAACTACTGAGTTCATGTTGGTGTCCTGGGTTCAGAGCAGTGCATCAGTCTATGGCTCAGTGCTGATAACATTAAAGCCTCATGGAGGATGTTGGAGAGATAAACTTAAAAGAGAAGCCCTCCGTGCTAAAATGGTTTTAATCCGTTGGAGTCTATTTGACATTTCCCAGTCAAAATCTCAGATCTTATCAAAACCAATAGATTATCAGGTGACTTGCCAGAGAGCAAGGAGAGAGATTTTCTGCTGCAATAGCACCACATTCTTTCTGAAAGTCTCGTGGCTTGAATAATCCATCGCCGTGCTGGGATATTTCTTACTTCAGTGTGGAGAGTTAGCTTTGATTTCAGCACTGGATTTGAAGACTTTTCGATCAGACTTCAGAATCAATGTGACTTTCCAAATCAAAGCCACAGTTTGATTGGGATTGTTGATTCAATTTAGCTGACTCCAAACAGACCTGGATGCATTTCTCACATGCATTTCTTAGCCTTCAGACTGGTTTGAATCCCACTGAAAAGGTTGCACGTGAATGCTTCAGATCCGTTTGAATTGAGGATTCAAATTGTATTGGCTCTGATTCGTGCAGGCCTAATTTCCATTCACTTCTGTTGGAGCGAATGAGTGAGCATTTGCAACCAAACAGTAGTTGAGGTTCACATTTAGGAGAAAGTGAAACTGAAGTCCGATCGAAAAGTCTTCAAATCAAATGTTGAAATCAAAATGAAATCTCCAAATTGAAGTAAGAGGCACAGCTGTTTCCCAACACGGTGACCGATTAAACCATCAATCTTGCTTCTGATCTTAAAGAAAATATGAGCTGAGAGAAAGGCTGACACATATTTATTGACTGAACATCCAAAGAAATCAGTATACGGACACCAGATAGGACTGTGACACTTTTAGGGAGACTCTCTGCAAATATATATATGTCTATATGTGTATATGTATACAGGGCTTTTTTTTCGCACAGAACACCCAGAACAGAGTTCCAGCACCTTTTTTGGATGGAACCTTATAGGGTAGACAAGGCAGGTTGTATGACATGTGTGAGTTCCAGCACTTTTTTTTTTTTTTTTAGAAAAAAAGCACTATATGTATATATGTATATATGTTTTCGTAGATTTTCATGGGTACAGGCATGTAGGTCTTGGTGTATTCAGGTCTTTTCCTGTGTAAGATTGAGAGTATTTTGGCGACGTTTCGACGAGGTCCCACTCGTCATCTTCAGGCTGGGATCTTTGGCTTTGTGTTTGTGCAAGCAAAGTGTGATCGGAGCTGCCATCTCTCTATAAATATTGGTGGGGGGGTGTGGAGTGCTGGCTTAGTTGCTGTAGGTGGGTTGGTTGGCTTTGTTGGAGTTATTGTTTGTGGATTGTTCGGCTGTTTCGTAACATCCTGAGTAGCTGAGGTGCTGGCTGTGTGCCCATTAGTCTTTTGTGTTGTAATGACCTGTAACACAGCCAACCACCCAGGATGTTGCAACACAGAACTCAGGATATCACTACACTAGATCTCAGGATGTCATCACACAGCCCATTACCCAGGTCATTATATATATATATATATATATATATATATATATATATATATATATATATATATATATATATATATATATATATATATATATATATATATATATATATATATATATATATATATATATATATATATATATATCCATGGATAATGCAAGGCTAAAGGGTTGAGCTGCCCCAGACCGTTCAGCAAAGGGACAAAGGAACAGGCGACGGCTCTCTCTACCTCTCGTTTGGAATTTACGGCAGCAGAATAATGTTTTCATGAGAGATTTGTCATTGTTTGTGACGGTTTCGAAAGCTCCTAAATATGCTTGATGCAATCGCAGATGTAAATTGCAGACAAGAAAAAAGCAATTTGCAAGATATTAAAGCCCCTGCACAGGTTCCTTTGGAACGATCAATGCATGTAAACTACAATGTTATCTAGATACATAGAGGAGAGAGATGTCTGGTTGATGCAGGTCACATCTTTCTCCCCCCCCCCCCCTGCTGCTTTTTTTTTTAAAGAAAGAAGAGTGGTTGCTTTTTTTTTTTTTTTACAATAGGCACTCTTCAAAAGGAGCCCTTGTGTTTTTTTCTGCCGCTTGTCAAGGATAAATCGTTATCCATGTTTTCTCTTGGAGAGGAAAGGTAATCTCTCTTTCTCTGTGGGGATATTTTGCCATTCTTCAGTTTTTCAGCCCAGGCTCCCTTCCATTTTAAAATCTGAATGAGACATAAGAATCTTATTTCTGGACAAAACAAACATCTAGGCAAATCTGAATGATTGTCTTCCTGTCAGGACGTGATGGGATAAAGATTAGACGGAGCAAAATCATGCTAGTACAGTTAGTCCTCAATTTACAATCTATTTGGGAAAGTCCCAAAGGTGGATTTTTTTTCAGGAGGCAACTGGACTTTCTTGTTTTTTCTTTGAAGGCATTTCACTTCTCATCCAAGAAGCTTCTTCAGCTCTGACTGGATGCAGGGGAATGGAAAGATTTATACTCCTTGCAGACAGCTGGTCATTTGCCTTCTTGTAGAGAGTCATTGAGGCCACCTGCAGGTTTATCTCAGGGTCACCTGAGTGGTGCAATTGGGTGTGGAGCCTGCTTGGAACTGTTGAAAGGACTTTGTTGTAGATTGGAGATAGATGATGTTGTATTCCCCCCGCCCCCATTGAGAGAGGGCTGCTCAAAGGGAAAAAAAAGGAAGTCCAGTTGCCTCATGAAGAAGCATCTTTGGGACAATTATGACCCAGAGGACTGAGAATCTCTGTAGGCATTTACCTGAAAAAGGAGATGATCTGGGTTTAAAGTTCTTATAGTTGTCCCTCTGAGGTCAGCAGCCCCCAACCTTTTGGACTTTACTTACTTTACTTTATTTAAATTTCTATGCCGCCCTTCTCCTGAGACCCAGGGCGGCTTACAACAACAATACAATAAAATTGATTAACCAATAGCAATCAACCATCCAATCCAAACACATTCATTCAATCCGAAATACATTCATACAGCATACAATCACAATCAACACACAGTCACTGATGGAGGCACATTCGTAGGCCCAGGGGCAGAGTACAGTTCATACGCTCCAAGCCTGTCGGCATAAATGAGTCTTCAATAATTTCCGGAAAACTAGGAGGGAAGAAGCAGAGTGAACCTCTGTGGGGAGCTGATTCCAGAGGGCTGGGGCAGCGATGGAGAAGGCCCTTGCCCTAGGCCCCGCCAGATGACATTGCCTAATAGACGGGACTCGTAGGAGGCCAGCCCTATGTGCCCTAACCGGTCGCTGGGATTCATGAGGCAGAAGATGGTCCCGCAAGTAACCTGGTCCATTGCCATGAAGGGCTTTATAGGTCATAACCAACACTTTGAATTGTGTTCGGAGACTGATTGGTAGCCAGGACACCAGGGACCAATTTCATGTGGAGAGATTTTTCCACGGACCAGGGGTGTGTGTGATTTTATGTGTTGCCTGCCTCCCATGGATGGGAGTTTGCTTGTTTGCATGGACCGGTTTTTGGCATGCTGTGGCCTGGTGCCGGTCCATGAACCAGGAGTTGGGGACCCCTGCCTGAGGTCATAGGACTGGACTTCGGACATCATATTTGCAGTGTCCAACAGTCACATGACCATGTTTTATTATTGGTTTGCTCCCCCCCCAAAAAGGCACTCAATTCTGGTTTTCGACAAAACTGTGCTACAGTGACCAATGGTTTTACTTATCAACAGCGACGTTTCCTAACAATCACAGCCTTCATTTTATAACCAGTGTGCTCATTTGATAACTGCCACAAAAATCATTGTAAAATCATGTCAGACCCAAGAGCAGCCTGTTTTATGACTCTTATAACTGGCAACCGTAATGAATGGGCTCTCCTATGGTGATAACTCAAAGAGTTATTCCCTATTTAAAAAGTATAGTGAGGACAAATATCTTGCACACCTTGAGGCTTAGGGCTCACTGTAAAGTTTCACCTTTCTTGGTCCTTTTTGGAATGAGCATATGACTACACTGAGGTAGTCCCAAATTCTTTCCATGATGCACCAGAGCAAGGGTGTTCAAACCTTGGCAACTTGAAGACTTGTGAATTTCAACTCCCAGAATTCCCCAGCCAGTTGGACACTCCTGCCTTTGAGAAAGAAAGAACTCGGACAAAGAGTTTTGCTACAGCTAGGAAAAGCTATCCTGATTTTTACAACTGAATGGAGAACCTGGAAGATCCCTGGGCATTTTGTTAAATTATAAAAGTCTCTCCTCTTCGCCCTAAATTATGGGCAACCGATCTGTGGCCCAAGAGATCATCTGCATATGCATGTCATATCTCTCATCCCAGCATTATCTAAAGAATAATGTAGCAAATAAGCGTCAGTAACCCTGGAGAACCTCTAACCTGGCAATGTTAGTCTAATTGGGCAAGAATTTGATTCGACACCAGTAGTAAGAAACTCCCACCAGGCTTATCCTCCCCACTTCCTGGATCATCAGCACAAACTCCCACCTATCCTAATAGACAACTAGGACCAAAGACAAGGAACAAGATGATTACACTTTAAAGAAATCCCCTCTCGCTTTTTTTTTTCCTGACTGCCTTTGACGCTGATGCAAAGATCACATTTTTGAACCTAATGTTCTAAGAATAGAAAAGAAATATGGGGAGAGGATGAGGAAAGATTAGAAGGGTTAAATGCATCTCTTCTGTGTCTCCGGCTCAGGCAAATTGTCTGTCTCTCAATCAGTAATAGATTGCAATCAGTTGAAAGGTGTTGCTTGAATTAAGCACATCAGATAGAAGTTGGCGTGTTGAGATGGGGGGCGGGGTGTGAGCAGCAGAATGTTCAATCTAAAAATGTATGTCCAAGATCACAAACAACAATAAAAAAAAGAAAAGAAAACCAGCCCGTTCCTTTCACCATGCGTTTTAAAATGTGTGCCATTATTTATATCACATCTTTATTATGTTTATAAGTAACTCAAGGTGGTGAACAGATCCATCACACTTCTTCCTCCTATTTTCCTCCTAACAACAACCCTGTGAGGTTGACTCAAGGTTACCCAGCCAACTTTCATGCCTAAGGTGGGGCTAGAACTTACCGTCTCCTGGTGATTGTCCCAAAGTTGCCCAGCAAGCTTGCATGCCTAAGATCGGACTAGAATTCACAGTCTCCTAGTGATTGGCTCAGAGGCACCCAGCCAACTTTCATGCATAAGGTGGGGCTAGAACTTACCATCACCCAGCTGGCTTTCATAGCTAAGGTGGGACCAGAACTCACTTTCTCTTCCTTTCTAGCCTTTCCTTCCTTAGACCAAACTTTCTTCCCCTGAAGAGCAGAGGAGCCATGATTTTCTGATATTTTAAATTCATTTTTAAAAGTTAGAAAGAGAAATATCATTTGTCTTCCTGCTGCAACTTGCCTTCTTGAAAACAAAGCAAAGAGGAGCTGACCGTTTGCACAAAAGCTTACCTGCTTGACAAAAACACACAGGCATGTCCACCCAGCACACTCATCTAGATCAAATAAAGACTGAGAGGTACATTCACACAACATGATGGACTTGCTTAGCTCCAACCTCGGATATTTGGAGTGGGGCCACAATTGAGCAACTGTCAAGTCCCCAAAGCCTCATTGTCTTCCTTGCATATATACTCTTGGGCTTTTGCTTTGGGGCCTGCCATTCTGCTGGGGGGAGAGGGGAATGTTTGCTTTCGCTTGGGATAACTTTCGCTTTCTACTTTTCTTCTCCCACCTCTATTCCTTGAGAAAGGAATGTGTCTCCCTTATCAGGGCGACGGTTACAGAGAAATGAAACTGGAGAAAACCTTGAGATGCGTGCCAACTGTGCCAGTTACCCGCACATCCTGCCACCTGTGGATTGGCTGGATTTCAAATGTATACTATGACTTTGGTGGGAGGAGGAAGATTGCTAGTTTAACTATACCGTTTAAATGGGCTTTTCCCCAGATCTCGCCTTGACTTCCCGACTGTCATTAACCCCTCATAAAAGTTTCCTTTGGAGACAATGCCTGTTTCAAGAGTTCTGCTTTCTTGGGTGGTTAGCTGAGATGGGTCCTTATAGCAACTTTTGTTAATTCAGTCTGTTGGGTTAGTTTATGGTCCAACATGTTAAAACAAATCCAGAAAACTGAGCCTACTCAATTATCTGATTAAACGTTGTGTTAAGCGTAGTCCAGAATCTTTATTCAAGGACCATACTTCATTAGCAAATGGCAAGGCCAAAGCATGACCCCATGCAAAGCTGTAGCAACTTACCGGTACTTGGAACTTACGGATTCTGCTGCAATTTAGGGCTGAGAGTCACTCTATGTATCAGTCAAATAAAGCAATAGCAACAGCATTTAGACTTATATTGTTCCATAATGCTTTATAGCAGGGGTCCCCAACCTTTTGATTCCACGGACTCATGGCAATGGTGGTGGCTTCAGCGGTTTCAGTGGCAGGGGAATGGTTTCATGTATGCAATCAGACTGTGGTGTGGGCAGAGTTAGCCTGCAAGACTGCATTCCAGCACCAGCAGTGATTTGCAGGAAAGGCTCCTTTGGAATGTATCACACAGATGTACAAAAGGCAGCTTCATCAGGAATAATATTTGAAGTTCACTAGAGCTTATAATTAGCTTTTTTATTAAAATACTAAATCTTTTTTTAAAAAAACCCAACGTTCTTTGAATATTTGATAGAAAACGATCAAGAAGATTGATCAGTTTAGACCAGGGGTAGGCAACCTTGGCTCTTTTATGACTCGTGGACTTCAACTCCCAGAATTCCTGAGCCAGCATAGCTGGGTCAGGAATTCTGGGAGTTGAAGTCCACGAGACATAAAAGAACCAAGGTTGCCTACTCCTGGTTTAGACATTCAGCCCCAACCGGTTCGCCCATCTCAATGCGATTCCTTCACCACAATCCAACTCCACTAGATCCTTTTTTTCCCTTGAAACACTATTTTTCCTGTTTTCTCCTCTAATTAGATTCTCCTTTCCTTTCAAACACCATCCAATGAAGCATCCAAATTATATCCAAATACGCTTTTCAAATCTTGAATTACACCATTAAGGGTATCGTGTGCTGCAAAAATAATGGGAAATAGGGGAGAGAGCCCCATTTATCCCTAACAGATTTTGGACTGAAGCATGGAAGAGGGTGGGCAGGTGGGGAGGGATAAAAAAAAGCTTCCTTCTAATTTGAGGATTTTGTTTCAAAAATAGACTATTGAAACAAGTTTGGTGCAATCATCCAGGAGCTGATAGGGAAAAGAAAAAAAAAATGCTCTGGCAGAAATTCCTTTTCAGATTAGCTGTACTTTCCATCTCACTAAAGCCACTTTTCACTTGAAACGCCATCAGCTGTAAACTGAAATTGTCAATTGTTTGCTCTGTGAATGTATAGGGTTTTATTTTGTTTTCTTTTCTAAAAAACAAAAATACCTTAACAGGCATTTTAGGAATTGCTGCTTTCCAATTGTTGCTGTAGCAAGGTGCAGAAAGATGCTTCAGATGAGAGAAAGAGAAGGAAAAAAAGTGAGGTTCCTTATAAATCAAAATCTCAGGGCAGGGAAGGGTCGAAGTTGCAACAAAGGGGATGTGTGAAAGCAGAGAGAAAGACTGCTGCTATCCAAGTCTAAATGGCCTGACAGATTGCTCTGGAAAACAAAAAATCCTGCTTTTAAATGAGGAATTTCTAAGCTGGAGGGATGCCACCCATTTCAATGCATTTTCATCCTTGGCTAATCCGTATCACATACCCGTTAATGATTTATGGCAAGCAACACTTAGCTAGTCTGTAGAAGCTTGGCTAGAAATTTCAGCGGCCCAGAAGAACCATCAGAGCTAAAATTGAAGCACCAGCGAAGGCACCAGATGATCTAAGAAAGAGCTTCTTGACTCGCTTTTCAGTGATCAGGGAAAGAAGCCTTTGAGGATGCTATAAGGCACGATGTTAATCAGGCACGATTAACAAAGGCCTTGCTTAGCAGCAGAAATCCTGGTCCCAACTGTGCTCATAAATCGAGGACCGACTCTACTTCCACATTCAGAATACAGATCAGGGAAGCTGTCGGCCTCCTCTTGGAAGTGAATCAGGCTTACATAAAGATACCTGGGAGAAGGCACATGGGTGAGGAAAAGAGAAGAAATAAAACTCAAGCAGAGGACAAGCTTTCCAGAAAGGTTGTCCCAACCTCTCCATTTCCAAAAGCCAGATAGTTAAAGAGAAGGGACATCTTTCTTGTTTGAAGCTCACACAGCTGCTATCAGTCAAGAACCAAATGTGATTGTTACAATGACACTCCCATAGTAAAATTCTAAGCTGAGCTTAGGACGAATGTCTATGGAGATTCTCTTTCGCCCAGATCACGGTTGTCCCAAAGGTGCTTTTCCCAAAAGCTGTCTTGTTGTTTTTTTCTTGAAAACACTTCACTTCTCATCCAAGAAGCTTCTTCAGTTCTGAATGAACGGTGGAGAGCTGGAAGGATTTATATTCTGGTGACCTTGAGGGCACAGATCAACCCCCAAGTGGTCTCAAGGACTCTCAGAAAGAGTACTCATGACCAGATGACTGCAAGGGATATAAATCCGTCAGTCAGAACTCAAAAAGCTTCTTGGAAGAGAAGCAAAAAAAAAGTCTTCAAGGGAAAACAAAAAAAGTCCAGTTGCCTTTTGAAAAAGCACCTTTGAGCTTAGGACGTTGGGAGATTACTTCTTCGAAGTTTTCCATGAGCTTTTGAAACAAGAGAAAGAGAGGAGAAACGAGAGAAAAAGCTACTGTGTGGTATGATGGATGGCATAAACCAGCGGTTCTCAACCTATGAGTTGCGACCCCATTTGGGGTCGAACGACCGTTCACAGGGGTCGCCGGACACTGCGGTCCACCATTTTGTTTGTTTTTTGTTTTTTGTTTTTTTCGTCGGGCGCGCGCCGCGCATGCATGGTTTGGGCCACCGCGCGCGTGCTGTGCATGCGCGGATCAGGCCGTCGCGCGCGCGCCGTGCATGCGCACATCGGGCCGTCGTGCGTGCGCCGTGCATGCGCAGATCGGCCCGTCGCGGTCCGCCATTTTTAATTTTTTTTTTATTGCGCACGACACGCATGCGCGGTTCTGGGGCGTTGCATGTGCACCGCGCATGCGCGGATCGGCCCGTTGCGGTCCGCCATTTTGTTTTGTTTTTTTTTTTTGTTTTTTTTTCATCGCACACGCCGCACATGCGCGGATCGGCCCGGTGCGAGCAAGCACGCCGGGGTCGCGCCGCGCATGGGCAGGGCAAGTGGGGTCTCAACCTGAAAAAGGTTGAGAACCACTGGCATAAACAAAGAAATAATAAGAAAAAGAAATTCCATTTGGAAGTTGGAAAAGTCTCTCTCTCTCTCTCTCTCTCTCTCTCTCTCTCTCTCTCTCTCTCTCTCTCTCTCTCTCTCTCTCTCTTACACACAGCCTCCTTGCCACTTCTGCCCCCTTACTCTGTCTCTTAACAAAGCAGCATCAGTAAGTAAGTATTTACCAAGGCAATTTTTTCCCCAAACACAGAAATATTTACTTGGGTACAGTTTTACAGAAGAAATTGATTGCAGTGAGTCAGACAACATTCTCTGTGACATCCCAAAGGGGGTTGGGACCAGTTGAAGGGACTGTTCAATTGGTGTTAACCCTCCAATCAGTAATAGTCCAGAGATGCAAAGGTAGCAAATTCTAGTATGAAGAGATCCAATCTGTATTGCTCAAGCTATTGGTCAGCTTGTACATGGCTCTGCTTGATCCAGTAAGCAAAAAAACCCCCAAAAAGCTAACAAAATAAAAACTAACTATGCTATTAAAATGATGCTTGAAACTCACATCCATTTGAAGTTTTTTTAAAAAACAAACAAACAAACAGACTTTGTTTTAGTCAAGGTCTTGTCACTCCTTTTTCAAGAAACACGGTAATAGTCTGGTCTACAAGATGCAAAATCAAGACGCAGATTATTTTTAAAATAAAAGGGTTCATTCAAACATGTGGCTGAGTGCTTTTTGCTCACAATTAGGTAACCGCATATGGAATTAAGTCAACACATATCAAGCTAGGGGTATCAAGATTTCGAGGTATTAGCTGTGTTTAGAAACAAAACATAAAACATTCACAGCAGGGAAGGTGTGGAGAAATGCACTGCCTTGAAGAGCAAGGAATAGCGACACCATAAAAATAACATTACTAAATCAAAATATATCAAAAGGCAGTGAATTCAACCATCTCAAATAGGGAATTGCAAACTCGAGAGCAGAAATGCAGGGCTGATGCATCTGAAGGGCATTTCCATTTGCTAGGCTTTTCTGCATGAAACTATTAAACCCATTACATTCAAAGGTCAGCATAATATACAAAGGATGGTCAAGTAGGCCACTTGTGTTCTTCGGAGGTTTGAAAGGTAACAATTACTTCACTGGATGAGACCTGGACTCAAACTGGCCTAGTATGAAGAGCAGACAGCCCCAAAGAAATTTGCTTCCCTCAGACTATTTGAGCAATTTCTCCCAAGTAGGTGTTGCCCTTAAAATTTACCACACAATTCTGTTTCTGTGGCTGCAAACATCTTCATGTCTTACAACATGTTTTTGGGCAGCCCCTGCAAAGCTGTGAAATTTGCTGGTAACTTCCAGGAATATAGAAGTCATGTGAACGCTGAGGCTTCACTGGATCAACCCTTCTGCAAGTTGGCTTTTCCATCCAATCACAGGAGACTTATGCGGAAGACTAAAAAGTCATTAAGCTGTGCGTCAGTGTTCCTTTGTGTACTGGCAATTTTATATTCCTTTGAACCATGGAAAGAAGCTGTTCAAATCTACCTAATGCCTAATGATCCTTGGGGAAAGGCTGCCCTGAAAATGCACATAATTACGATGAAACCTGTGAAGTTGCTCTTTCAACATTGTGAAATAAACTGTACCAACTGGGCTGACTGAAAGCTGGCAAAATTGTTCAGGTCAACTGAAGAGTAACCTAAGAATTAGACAAAATACCGCCAATTGTACACTACAATTTCAAATGTTCCTGATCCTTAAAAAAAAACAAACCCTTAGATATAATGAGAGAGAGAGAAAAAAACGCTGATTCAGAAGTTCTCCTTGTTGTGCTAGTTCCTTACTTGCAAGGCACTTGTATAAAGGATTGTGTACAAAATCAAGGACTGCCAAGTACTAGATGTATAGTTTTATCCTTTTAATATTGTAAAAAGCCTAGAGTTACCCTGTGGTAAGATGGGTGGCCAACTAGATAGATAGATAGATAGATAGATAGATAGATAGATAGATAGATAGATAGATAGATAGATAGATAGATAGATAGATAGATAGATAGATAGATAAAGATAAGATAGATAAAGATAAGATAGATAGATAGATAGATAGATAGATAGATAGATAGATAGATAGATAGATAGATAGATAGATAAAGATAAGATAGATAAAGATAAGATAGATAGATAGATAGATAGATAGATAGATAGATAGATAGATAGATAGATAGATAGATAGATAGATAGATAGATAGATAGATAGATAGATAGATAGATAGATGACGGACATTATAGGTAGGTAGGTAGGTAGGTAGGTAGATAGGTAGATGGGTGGGTGGGTGGGTGGATAGACAGACAGACAGACAGACAGACAGACAGACAGACAGACAGACAGAAGTTCAGCAACATTCCAGCAATTTTTTTTCTTTTAACAAATCTGTAATCCCTTGGGGCGACTGAACAGACCTCTAGAGTTTACTGGCCAGATGCCCTTCCTGACACCTATGTGGAGTTTGCAACGTACAATTACTCACTGAGCCCAGAATGAGAAATATCTGCCCCTACCTAGCATCAAACTCACAACCTCCTGATTCTGAGGCGACAGCTCCATCTCTAGGCCAGCACGCCACTCAGCAAAATTCCAAAAATAAATATTTAAACTTCCAGGAATTATTAGATTACACCATCCACATCCAGGGCCGTTGCCATCTGATGTAGAATTCACCTTACACTTGAAGGGGGAGGGGCGCTCCTATCTATGTTATAAGAAAAAATTCCCTACGTGGGGACATGGGAGTAGAAAACAGAGTTAGAAGGGACTTTGGAGGTCTTCTCTCCTCAAGCAAGAGACCTATATCATTTCAGTAAGTGGTTGTCCAGTCTCTTCTTGGAAACCTCCAGTGGTGGAGCACCCACAATTTCCAGGGGCAAGCAGTTCCGCTGGTTAATTGTTCTCACTGTCAGGAAGTTTCTCCTTAATTCTAAGTTGGTTCTCTCCTTCATTTCACCAACAGTGAAGAGAGGTTTAATGCATGCATTTTTCTCTCCACACAAACATTATAGGTAGGTAGGTAGGTAGGTAGGTAGGTAGATAGGTAGATCGCTGCAATGCTGCTTGCTTCATTTGTTGTTGTTGTGTTGTTGTTGTGTTGTTGTTTTAAAAAAATCTATTGCTATTCAAAAGGCCAAGAGAATTTCAAAAAAAATGAAAAGCTATTATTAAAAAGTAGCCACAATAAAACCCTGACTGCAATGGATTTACATTGGGGTGGGATTTCACCAAGATAGTACAACTGCCAATGTTTCTGCTCAACACAACCTTTGATGCATAATTCCACAAGACAAAATGCTGGTGGGTTTTTTTTTTCCCCAGGCTAGAAGTTTGGACAGCACTTCAGAGTAAAACCCACATGCCAGAAGCAGTCGGAAATTTAAACCTAGACTCCCTGCACAAGACCTAGAACTCCACAAAGAGGTGGGGTTTGTTTTTTTTTTAATGTGTGGAGCAACACATTACCTTGAAATTCAGAATCAAAGAACAAATAAGAGGAATCGCTTCTGTCTCTCTGACTAATTACCTACAAAGCTGCAGTCAATAAGATAACATCCTTGTACGTTTTCCTCCCTAACCTTACTAGCCTTAAACCAAAAAAAGGAATGGAGCGATGGAAGATAGCAGCCAGTGAAAAGGTAGGTTTATTGAATTAAACCACCCATCATCCATGACTGGTGCCATCTGAAGCAGATTTGACTTCTCTCTCCAGAGGCATCACCTTATCATTTTGATACTGCTGCAAATGTTTCAAAGGTCCACCTGCTTGTCCACCTGGTGCCAAAGAGGTAGAAGCTGAGCACCGTTTAGATAAGAGATGGGTGTTATTGATTGAAGAAAGGAGATGGACTTCAGAATAGGGTTCCCACTTAGTTTTGTTCAGAATCAACACGGATTCTTTCTTTCGACATAATTTTGCACAGGGATAAGGGGCTATCACATGCCTCCCTCCATGTTTTCCTTAGACGTTGCAGAAAAACAACAGGATACTTGATAGCTAAAACCAGAAATTAAAAGCTAACACCAAGCAGACAAATGCGTACGGAATAAAAAAATATAGTGTTTTGAAGGAACATCAAAAACTTGTTCTATTCTGCATAGGGATAAGTAGGACTGATAGGAGAGGTGAATTGCGATGTCACCAAAAAAGAAGCTTAAAAACGGAAGATGCCTAGAAAAGGGACTGCATATATACATCTATGTATCTATGAAGGTTGCAGCATCAGCTTCTGATAAGCAAAGTCAAAGGAGGAAGCCAAATTTGTTTAACAATCATGGAATTCATTTAATGGCCACAATGAAAAAGGTCTTAAAATTCACACAATCACCACATCATGTAGCAACAGAAGTGTCTATCCCAACTGTGGCTGTAAGCTCAGGACTACTGTAAGCAGTTCAAGCTGATGAATATGAGAAATAGGAAATATGTTAACTGATAGATCCCAGGAGCAGATAAACAATGGGAGGAAATCTGTGAATAATACTCCAGAACATCTACGGAGATTCTCAGTCATCCAAGCCATAGCTGTCCCAAAGGTGCTTTTTCATAAGGCACTTGGATTTTCTTTTCTTTGAAGACGTTTCGCTTCTCATCGAAAAAGCTTCTTCAGCTCTGACTGGATGGTGGGGAATGGAAGGATTTATACTCCTTGCAGACAGCTGGTCACTTGCCTTCTTTTAGAGTAGCGGTTCTCAACCTATGGGTCGCGACCCCATTTGGGGTTGAACGACCGTATCGCAGGGGTCGCCGGACACCGCGGTCCGCCATTTTGTTTTTTTGTTTTTTTGGCCGCGCGCGCACCGCGCATGCGTGGTTCGGGCCGTCGCACGCGCGCCACGCGTGCACGGATCAGCCCATCGCGGTCCGCTTTTTTTCATTTTTTGTTTTGTTTGTTTTTTCGTCGCGCACGAACCGCGCATGCGCGGTTCGGGCCGTTGCGATCCGCCATTTTGTTTTTTTTGTTTTCTTTTTGTTTTTTGTCGTGCGCGCGCCGCGCGTGCACAGTTCGGGCCGTCGCACGCACGCCGCACATGCGCGGATCGGCCGTCGCGGTCCGCCATTTTGTTTTGTTTTTTTTCCGTTGCGCGCACCGCGCATGTGAGGATCAGCCCGGCGCGGTCCGCCATTTTGTTTTTTTGTTTGTTTTTTTTGTTTTTTCGTCGCACACGCGCCACGCATGCGCAGTTCGGGCCATCGCGCGTGCGCCGCGCATGCGTGGATCGGCCCGTCACAGTCCACCATTTTGTTTTTTTGTTTTTTGTTTTTTTCCTCGCGCGCGCACCGTGCATGCGCGGATTGGCCCGACCCACGCGCATCGGGGTCGCACCACGCATGGGCGGGGCAAGTGGGGTCTCAACCTGAAAAAGGTTGAGAACCACTGTTTTAGAGAGTCATTGAGGCCACCTGGAGGTTTATCTGTGTCCTCAGGGTCACTTGAGTAATGCTAACAGGTGTGGAGAAAAACAAGAAAGAAAGTCCACTTGCCTCATGAAAAAGCACTTTTGGGACAATACTCCAGAATCCAAGTTGGCTATAGAAAAACAACCACTGAATCATCTTAGTCTGGGGGAATAAGATGTGCTAGTCAGAGGTCAGCTCTGCCTGGTGAAGTTGGCAACATGTGCCATATCACTTTGTAGAAGGTTCATAACATGCTCAGTGTTACGGGTTGGCAAAGCAAATCAAATAATCCATTCCATGCAGTAAGTCTCTCTCACAGCTCTGAGTACTGAAATCCAGTCTACCTACATGGATTGCACATTAGGGCTGTGATGAAGGATCGGACACAACAGAGCATTTGGCAGGATGCACAATACAACTTGTAGGAAATAAGGAAGCTGCAGGGGAAACCACAACTACTTCGTAACTTTTGTCCTCCAATGCCAAAGCAGAGATAGAAAGCTAACAGCTGCAGGCAGGATGCTGCCAGGAAGATGAATTACGCCCCTTTGTGCTAATCTCAGATACAATCTATCAGTCAAAAGTGTGTTGGTGCCAAACTATAGTAAAAGCAGCCAATGAGTTCCAATGTTCCCACCTGTTAGCACAAGCACTTTCTGAAAATTTCTTAATAATGATTCTAATGTCCTCCGGATATTGCAGAATAACTGCCAATAACCCTAGGCAGCACTGTTTGGTGGTGAAATAGGCTGGGAATGGTAATTCAAGAACATCTGAAAGGCCACAGGTTCTCCATCTCTGATTGGAGGCCTTATGAGAAATTTTAAATGGCAGCAAGCTTGGCAACGAACAATCCTATGGGATGTGACTGGCTGTGAGATCTGTCACCCCATTGATCGCCAGAGTTGATAGATGGAATCAATCTTTTCTATTATGGCACTGGCTACTTGCAAAATGTGATAATAGCAAACAACAGCCACCACAATTATAACAGCAGCAGCAGCAGCAACCATCAATGTTACAGAACACTGCAAATAGGAATAAACAATTGGGGAAGGGTTCCTTGAGTGAAATGCCATGCTGCTTCCAAAATAGCCCAACTGAAGTTTAATCAAGCACAGTAATAACTTAAACCAGTGCATTTGCTCTGCGGAGAACAACATTCAGTTTACTTGCTGCGATGGGTGGGTGATGAATGATTCATTGTTGCGCTTTAAATTTTAGCTTTGAGGGATAAGCCTGGATGAATTCACTCTACTCCCAGTAAAGCTTGCCAAAGATGTGTGATCCTGGAGCCTCTGGTCTCCAATAAGTGAATGGGTAATGTTGCGTGCTAAAGAAACTTAGAGAAAAAAGTGGAGGCAGGAATCAGAGGCATGGCTGGACTCAAAAAAGGGGGAAATTATGAAAAAAATCTAGTTGTGCCCCTAGGTAAGGAAAAAAGGAAACCATCCAGAATATCCAGGTCAGCGTTGTCATTGGTGAAAAGATTGAGCTATGAAGTCCACACATCTGGAAGTTGCCTAGCAGGATATAATAGCAATAGCAGTTAGACTTACATACTGCTGCATAATGCTGAGTGGTTTACAGAGTCAGCATTTTGCCCTCAGCAATCTGGGTCCTCATTTCACTGAACTTGGAAGGATGGAAGGCTGAGGCCATTTTGAGCCCTGACAGGTTCGAACTCCAGGCTGTGAGCAGTTTGCTTGCAATACTGCATCCTAACCACTGTGCCATCAGGGCTTCTAATAAAGCTTGTTAAACCAGCATTTCCCAACCACCTTGATTTACAAGGCTATTAAATCCAGGGTGTTAATTAATACACACAGAGCTGGCAACTTCTAATTTTGCTCATATACACATATTGTACATGTGTGCAGATTTTATCAATACACAAAACACATGTGTACATTTTATTGACCTTAGTGCTGTGCGTTCCCTTCTGGATGAGTGGTGCATCAGGGACAGTCTTATCATCTGCTTCTCTTCCCCACTCAATTAAGAGCCCGTCAGAGGTCTGTGGTAAGCCTGTGTCAAAACTGGAGAAAAGATGGACCTGTGGATGTAGCAAAACTAGAACTGCAGGTATTCCAGGGAGTGTGATCATCAGTCACAGCAAACAGCAGAGCCACAGAATCTGACGTCTCTTCCTTGGAAGACAATTTACACTGCACCCCATGAGTTAAGATCTCGTCCTTACTGTTTTCTCCCTGCCTTCAGATTATTTTAATGGCATGTTTTTATCAGAAAGGACACCATTCCATTTCAGTCTGCTTTGGATGTGAGTGGTAGCTACACTGATTTACACCCACATCCTTATGACAGCCAGGTGCATACGATGCTACTCCCTTGTACTTTAGCGTAGGAGCACACCATACATAACTGTCTAACTGCTGCAAACACTTCTGAAATAAGGATGGAAATTGCTTTCCAGGCTCCAGCAGTTTCCAAATAATGGATGCATAAAATAATAGAGAGTTGGTTTGGGGTGAGAGAGGGAAAATTTTAATAGCTGGTGTTTGCTTCATACAGTGTGCTTAAACAAATAAACATCTAGGAGACACATTCACAAAAAAAAAGCTAAGCTTGGGTAGGGCTCAGCTGGTCAGGAATGGGCAAACTTCACCTGCTGGATTTGGTTTCAATAGAAGGGAATGTTTATAGCACAGAATTGAACAATGAGGTCCTTGGTGTTCTCTGAGCTTGGCTGTTTCCTTGCAAACATTTCATTACCCAACTAGATAACATCATCAGCTTGAGTGTATTCTGTGAACCAGCACTTAAGCATTGCAGTAGCTCAGTTCACACGTTGCAGTAAATTAAACCCCAGTTAATGTTGTTAAGGCTTAGCGATGATGCATGAACTGAAAAACTCTCTTTCACTTGAAAGTAACCTACTCTAGGAAAATGCCACAAATAGGATGGAGAGAGGGAGAGATGGAGTGAGTTTTTTAGCCTAATAAAAAAGACCAGCATCATGCCAAAGGAATGTTCTGTTCTTGAAAGAGTGTTATGTACTTGGCAAAAGGACAGAGAAAAATTCAAAGAAAAATTCAGCCTACTGCCTCATTGAATTCAATGCAGCACTTCCAGACACAAATGAGGGTTGCAGTTCTGAATATTACATATTATTAAGTCCCTAGCACTCTAGGAAAAAAAAAATCTCATCTAGCCTTCTAAATGATGGATATATCTTTTACATATTATTATTGTTGTTGTTGTTTTGTTGTTGTTGTAGTAGTAATAGTAATAGTAATAGTAATAAAATTGGAAGGGACCTTGGAGGTCATCTAGTCCAATCAGGCAGGAAACCCTATACCATTTCAGACAAATGCCTATCCAGTCTCTTCTTAAAAACTTCCAGTATTGGAGCATTCACTGCTTCTGGAGGCAGGTTGTTCCACTGGTTAATTGTTCTAACTATCAGAAAATTCCTCCTTAGTTTTAGGTTGCTTCTCTCTTTGGTTAGTTTCCATCCGTTGCTTCTTGTCCTGCCTTCAGGCGCTTTGGAAAATAGCTTGGCTCCCTCTTCTTTGTGGCAGCCCCTGAGATATTGGAACACAGCTATCATGTCCCCCCTCGTCCTTCATATACATACAGTATGTGTGAGAAAGCATTAAACATGTGGTTCTCTCCTACAGGTTGGAAATGGCATTCCCCCACAAGATACAGCACCATGTGATTTACCTGACATTATCATGTGAACCTGATCGGATGCCAGGAAAACGAGGTGCAATGTCTAAGATGTGACCAAAATTTACAGCTTTAAGGCAGAAGATCAAAATAGACAGGAAGAGCCACAAAATGCAAACCATTCCTGAGCTAGTTTCTCTCCATATAGACCTCAAAGTACCTCATAATAGGAACAGAAGTGATGGAAAAAGTGTTTAGCCTTTGGGCCTTTCAGAACTCAGATAACCTAAGATATTTGCAGCTGCTACTGCTAAAATTTAAGGATATAAATCTAGGGCTGTACCTAGGCTCTTTAGCACTTGATTTCCTTCCATGTGAGCATACGCTTATATGAGCGGGTGTGATGGGTCTAGAGGCAAGGACACTCGCTTCCCACTTGACAGGTTGGGTGTTCAATCCTAGGTAGCAATAAATGTTTCTCTTTCAGGGCCCAAAGAGAAAATATCTGTTGTGAACTCTGTGTAGGCGTCAGGAAGGGCATCCGGACAGTAAATGCTCAACTCCATTCAATCACCCCAACTCCACCCCGAATAAAGGGATTACGGGGCTGTTGTTTATTGTTTGATTGTTGGTCTAATATTAATCTTGGTGTAAACCACTTATATATAAATAGAGAGCAAGTCCCACTTCTTTCTACTATCGATGATGTTGCCTAGTTTGGGTAATGAAACATCTGCAACAACACAATCAAGCTCAGAGAGTACCAAGGACCCCATATGCTTACATCTCAGCTGGATTCCTCATCTAATACCTGGGAAGCTTCTCTGTGATTTAAAAAGTCATAAAACGGGATGGAAAGAGGAGGGGGACTTCTAATCTTGAAGTTTCAAGATGTCTTTCTCAAGGAGAAACTAAAGTTGTAGAAGATAATGTGAAAAAATGAACAAAATAAGATATGGAATGGAAATCATCTTTCGCTTTGGAAAATCCCATTTATCTGTAGCATAATTAGTAGTCAAAGGCATCATTAAATATCTGAATCAGACGGCTGTCAGGATGTGATGGCAGATAATATGCATCATCTTTGCTCCGTATCCAAAGACAGACTTATTTGTGGAATATTGGAAATACATTCAATAGAGCCATGAAGAGTCCAAAAACAGATGGAAAAATATTCTACATTTGATGCATAAGGAGGCCCATTTTGCATTTTATCTTTGGAGAGAAAAGTGATCTGTCACTGCCTTTTGGGGAGGTTTTGCTCACGACAGTCCCAGATGAGCTTTCCGATGCAAGCTGCACGCAAACAAACCCTTTAATTATAGCAAGTGGACTACCTTTGCCTGTCACCCAAATTATATACACGGGCTGTAATTCACTCATGGGGCTTTTTGCCAATGTCAGCAAAACAAAGAGGAATTCAATTACAGCCTTGGAATTGGAGGCCCATTTATTGTTATTTATAATAAAATGCACTCTGACAGCTGGAAGAAAAAAAGGGGGAGAGAGATGGACAGCGTCTATGGCATCTGTACATCTTTGCCAGGTAATTTAAAGCCTTGTGCTTTTCAGACAATTGTCTCTTCCTCACCTTCACAACATTAGCAGGCATAATGGACCAGTTGCGCAGCATAAAAAGGAAAGTGAACACCTGTGGAAGGAATAGACTTGTCAGGGGAAGACAGCTTCTATGCTGCCCAGTTCAAATCAACTGGCAGCAACGCAATGGGGTTTTGGAGATGAGTGTTGGTCAAATCTAAGGAAGACCATGTGACCAGCTCCAAGCACTTGTTGACCTGACACAAGGATTGGGCAGGGGTGGGATAGTCAGGGATTGAGAAACAAACTGCACTGCAGTCTCAACTGGGCTGTTTTGGAGGAGGAGGAGGAGGAGGAGGAGGAGGAGGAGGAGGAGGAGGAGGAGGAGATGTTTATGTTTGTTTATGTTTATTCGCACTTGTATGCCGCCCCTCTCCGAAACACAATCAATTCACAAGCACTGATGGCGGGACACTCTTAGGGCCGAGGGGCAGAGCTCAGCTCATATGCCCCAAGCCTGTCGGCCTAGATGTGTCTTCAGGCCTTTCCGGAAAGCTAGGAGGGAGGAAGCAGTACGAACCTCCGAGAGAAGCTGGTTCCAGAGGGCAGGGGCAGCAACAGAGAAGGCCCTTGCCCTAGGTCCCACCAGATGGCATTGTTTAGCAGACGGGACTCGTAGGAGGCCAACCCTATGCACCCTAACCGGTCTCTGGATTGATGGAGGATTACCTTGAGATGGAGAGAGATGGAGGAGGAGGAGGAGGAGGAGGAGGAGGAGGAGGAGGAGGAGGAGGAGGAGAAGAAGAAGAAGAAGAAGAAGAAGAAGAAGAAGAAGAAGAAGAAGAAGAAGAAGAAGAAGAAGAAGAAGAAGAAGAAGAAGAAGAAGAAGAAGAAGAAGAAGAAGAAGAAGAAGAAGAAGAAGAAGAAGAAGAAGTTGTTTTGCTTCTTCAACAAAGAAGCAAAGGATGGTAGTGGTGATGGAAGGATTAGTTCTGACAGGATAGGGGGGGAGGGATGGAAGGATTGTATTTCTTTGCAGTCATCTGGTTGTTAGCACTCCTCCTGAGAGCTCTTGAGGCCACTTGGAGGTATCATTACCTTAATGATCACCTGAATCAGAATGCAATTGGTTATGGAATCTTCTTGGAACTGCTGCAAGGACTGTGTTATAGACTGGAGATAGGTGGTATCTTATCCCTCTCCCTCGGTTGAGAGAGGGTGGCTCAGTGTTAACATAAATGGCCTCTTTTACCCCTCTTTCAAACCAGCGGTCCACTCTGTCCAGAACACGGGCTTTCTGGATGACAAGCAAAACATCTTCTTCCTCAAAGGAAAAAACTGTCAAAAGTGAAAAAGCACCTTTCAAACAACTACGACCAGGATGACTGAGAATCTCCACAGACAAACTACACTGTAAACCTGTGGGAATACTAAAGAATTCAAATGCTCTCTACCATAAACAATGGTCTGAAACTTAAATGATAGGTAGATAGTTTGAACTGTTCAGTTGTGTTCGACTCTTGACAACTTTATAGGCAAGTGCTCTTCATGCTACCCTGTCAAGCACAGCTTCTCTCAGTTGTTCTATGCTCATTTCTGTATCAGCTTTGATGGTATCAAGCCAGTGTTGCCCCTTTTTGATCCACTAACTACTCCTATCATCATTGACCTTCTATCATCATTGACTTCTCCAATGAATTTGCATGTATGACATGGCCAAAGTAAATCAAACATAGTTGTGTGTGTGTGTGTGTGTGAGAGAGAGAGAGAGAGAGAGGGAGGGAGGGAGGGAGAGAGAGAGAGAGACATACACAGAGAGAGAGAGAGAGAGAGGGAGGGAGGGAGGGAGAGAGAGAGATACAGAGAGAGAGAGGGGAGAGAGAGGGAGAGAGAGAGATACAGAGAGAGAGAGAGAGAGAGAGAGAGAGAGAGAGAGAGAGAGAGAGAGAGAGAGAGAGAGAGAGAGAGAGGGAGGGAGGGAGGGAGGGAGGGAGGGAGATCCCAAGGCGTGGAATCATCAAACTTGGTGTGTTTAGTTTAACATTCCCCCATCCATGTCTTCATCTAGTGATATGTTCAAAGAAGTGAAACAATTTAGTTGAGACATCAGAAAAGATCACCCCAAACTCCAAAATCGAATAGCACCAAAGCCAAATTTAAATGCTTTCTCTTGATCAGGTTTTCCTCCAGCTGAAAAGTCCTACCGTATGTGTTCAAGAGCACATTCTTGTATCTATCCGCTAAATCACCCTATCTGTTCATTCACAGCAATGGATGTGTAGCTATTATGATTCAAACGCATGGCAGGCTTTATTTCTCGGCTATCAAGTTAAAAGAAACAGCAACCTAAAAATTGCAAAACCAAAGCAATTTGCTTTGCATAGGCATCTTTAACAAATAAATTCTCTTTATGTGGATCAATAAATTCCCCGACGTCTGCTTTTCTTCCCTGGGAAAGGAGCAAAGCAGGCCACTCTGAAGAATGGAGAATGGATTTTGAAGCACAATGTGTGTCTGTGAGAAACACGGAGTTATTTCATTACTTATTGATTTTAATTTTTCCCCTATCTGAATTAACCAAAGCCGCAGCTTGCACCAAGCCGAATTTTCGAGATGTCAATCAATTCATTAAATGATAATTTAGCATGACACATGCATTATTATCTCCAATTAACCCACCACACCAAATCAATCCATGAAAAATGAGAGGGGGGGAGAAGAGCAGGGAAATGGCGGCACGTACAGCTCTAAGAATAAAACATTCCCATAATTTTTTATTAGAGCCTTACGTGCTGCCTGAGAAGAAGCAATCTGAGAGTAAACAAAATGGGCACAATGGATGAAGAGAGAAACTATTTCTATTAAGCAGTTTATAATTTATAGTTCAGTCTGTGGTATTCATTTGCATTGATTAGCAGTCCCTTATAGTACATGCCAAATACAAGGTAATCCTCTATTTACAACACCGTTGAGCCCAGAATTTCATTGCTAGGCGAGACAGTTCTTAAATGAGCTTTGCCCCTTTTCGCCACCTTCCTCGCCACATTTGTTAAGTGACTCACTGCAGATGTTAAGTTAGTAACTTGGTTGTTAAGTGAATCTGGTTTTCCCCATTGACTTTGCTTGTCAGAAATTCACAAAAGGGGATCACACGACCCCGGGGCACTGCATAACTGTCATATGTATGAGACAGTTGCCAAG
Organism: Bothrops alternatus; assembly: GCA_034064705.1. NCBI lineage: Eukaryota > Metazoa > Chordata > Lepidosauria > Squamata > Viperidae > Bothrops > Bothrops alternatus. Next base: position 389,540 of record JARGCV010000096.1, on the reverse strand, counting down.
CATCTGAATTTTGATCACGTGACCATGGGGATGTTGCAACAGTCGTGTGAAAAATGGTCGTAAGTCACTTTTTCCAGTGCCGTTGTAACTTCAAATGGTCACTAAATGAACAGATGTTAAGCTGAGGACTATCTGTATATGGGACAATTCCAAAACCACAAATTACCAGATTGAGTAGTTCAAAGTCCAAAGCAGCTGGAGTGCATTGCATTGCTTAGGGACGGAGATAAACGTTCCATTCCCACTTGATTGCAAGTGCATCTAATTTTGCCTTTTTATATCAATATTCACATCAAAATGCAACCATGATGAAAGGGTGCCTTTCACTGAGTTTGTTAATTAAGAAGAAAAATTCACTGAAAAACAGCAAGGAAAACTGAACAGAAATTCATACGGTCATAAAAATAGCCCAGAGATTGTCCTGAAAAATTTACAAGAGGTACAAACTGAGCAAAGCAGCAAACAAAATTGCACTATTTTATATTATCTCTCTTTCACTTTTCTTTTCCCCACAGTTACATCTGGAATAGGCACAGCAGTGAATCTTCAAACCTGGCCAAGGTTTGCTTGGCTAGGCAAAACAGCACCCATTTCAATTCCTTGGAGCTGATCAGACTGACGTCAGCAGCACAGAAGGCAGCTGCAATAGATTCTGCGCACCAATGTCATCACTGTGAGGGTAAAACTACAGAACAAGTCACAACATCTTTAAATTTCTTCCCCGAAGATAATCTCACAGGTTGTTTATGGCTGCTGCGCTTGAAGTATAAGGTCTTGATTTTGCTTCTTATGAAGGACAAGTATGAGTTCTTTCATGCAAACACAGTTCAAACCCCAGAACTTTAGACTGTAGCTGTGGGATCGTTGTAGGATTTAATGTGCTCCTGTATTGTCATCTGGAACATAGAAAATTAGCATCCCAAGGAGGAAAATAAAAGCTATTACTCTCCTGGAGTCTAAATTAAACCAGATGCATGGAAAACTCTTTGAAAGATAAGATAACTTTCCTTTTACAGGCTTAGAGGGAAGATAAACAAATGCTTCAATCAAGCAAGGTCCTGCCTATAAGTGGACCAGTTGTATTAAAACGCTCAGTGGGAAAATGAGAGAAGATACTGGGAGAAATTCGAAGAGGGTCTGGGAAGGGGTTGAAGAAAAGATGGAAGAGGTGGAGAGACAAGAAGAGAGACAACTTTCTGAAATGAAAAGTGAGATTCAAAACCGCTCAACTATGATGTACCATCGCCAGATGATGACAGCAATTAGGGGCAAGAGACTGGAAAAATCCCCAAATGAGAAACTAGATTTGAAAAGACTTGTTATAAAAGCATTGGAAAAATATCTAGGAGAGGAGGCTAAAAATTTCTCTTGGCAAACTGACAGAATCCATAGAGTATGGCTTATATGGAACCAAGGGACATTGCAAGCAATAAAGAGAGACTTATTACTTGGAAGGGAAGCTGTGTTATGGAAATCCACCTGGTAGAGGAAGAAACCCAGAATTCGACTGAAAAGAAGAGAAACTTAATATTTTATGCAAGGAATTAAAGGCAAAGAATTATGGACTGATTTAAGGACTAAGTGTAAGAGCAAGAGACATGAGAGGGTGATTAATGGAAGGTATATATTAAATAGACTAAGAATGTATGCGTTGAAGGGAGGGGTGTATCGACATGAAAATTATTAACTTTAATAAGAAGACTTGTTTGTTTGATGTACAATGGATAGATCTGAAAAGAAGTGAAACCTAAAATTTTTAAAATGTAGTTGGCTTATAGTTAAACTTTGATATATGGAGTGAAGAAGGTCTACAAATTTAAAATGATTGTATTAAGTTGAATGGCTTTAACTTGAATTTTTTCTTTGTTTGCATGTACAAATGGATATCTAATAATAAAAAATTTAAAAAAAACAAAACAGCTCGAAACAGTTGTCCATGGTGCTATTTAAATGTTGATATCCTTCTTAACTTTTAACTCTCCATTTAATCAATGGCTAAATATGGAGGGGTGAGTGTCTCAAGGCATTCTCACAAGACTCTGTCCACCCTCCCAGGTAAACCAGATAGGAAACACAACAAAATGAACAAATTCTACTTTATCATAAAGGCTACATGAACAGAATCTTGCAAGTTTGAAAGTACGAATTTGCAAAGCCATCATTTTTAACTGCGTGGTCAACCAGGGCAGGTTCTTCCTCTGACTCTTGAGCCATTGGGGGCTCCTGCTGTCAAGGTTCTGACTGAATCCAACCAAGCCAGCACTCTTGAGACAATCCAATCTCTTAATGCAAAACTTTATTGAGTACATCATTTCGGCACACAGGACAGCAAAACCAGCTCTGGCAAAACCACATCCAAGACGTACACAGTGAAAGCACAGAATTCTCGCCCCTCCCTCTGGATCAGGTCACGATGCCCAATTAGATGCAGCAATATTGTTATGAGAAAGTGTCTCTGGGTCTGGCCAGACAACTGGTGACTATCCTTGGTTCCCAGGGTCTGCTTTCTTAATCTCTGAAGTCTGCATTCCAATCCGATTGCCTCCCCCCTGAGTTTATTGGCGAGATGAAAAGCAATAACCGGTGCAGCAGAAAAAAAAGTGCTTTGAAACTTGATACCTACTTCTCTTCTCTGATTGTTTCCTAGGGAGCATCTCTTCCCCTCGTCCTCTAAGATCACCCACCCATTCCATTACAGGTTCCCTGTTGCTGTGGTGAGAAGATGAATTGGTAGCCACCTCCAGAATCATATTTATTTTTATTTATTAGATTTACTTGCTGCCCATTTTACCTCCAGGTGATTCTGGGTGGTTTACAACATCATAGCTTTATTTTTGCCTGCCATCTGCAACAATTACCAATGATTGCCAGTTTGCAGCATGCTACATTGGCACAGACTCTCCCAGCTTCTTCCTTAGATCACCACCTAGCCTATAAGATAATATCTAGCCTTTCTCTCTTAGACTAAGACAAACCTAGGCAGAACCCAAACATGGGATTGTCTCTTGTCTAGCTCCCTTACTACAACACTGCCCTATTGTGCCTTTTCATGGTCTTCCCAGGCAGCAATAAGCAAACAGCAGAGTCACTTCTCCTATGACATCTTTTAACGCTATCCAGTATAGAAGAGATTAAAGCATCGCTGAGCCTAAGATTCAATGCCTTCAGAGGTATTTCTGGCGTGAGAGATCTTGTTCCATTTTAAGATCAGACTTGTCCAATCCAATGTTCTCCTTCTTGAGGGATTCCATTTCTTCACATTGGCCATCACTATTGGGAAATATGGGTGCTACAGCTCCAATACATTAAGAGAACACCTGGCTTTAGACTAGATCGTTTTCTCTGGTGGAGCTGAATATCCCAACAACCAAAATTGCTTTGCAAGATGCTTCAACTGCTTAACAGAGGCAAGATGGAAAGATCCTCTTTAAAAATCAAGCTGCACGGATGGCATTTAAAAACAGAAAGCTGTTCCTTTAATTATGGGCTTTCCATTTTATCACCCACTGCATTTTCTCCCACATTCATCAGCGGACCCAGTGACAAATCAATTGTGGCTAGCCAGAAGCTGCAGCCTGGCTTCATCCATTTCTCCTCCCAATTTATCTCACCTCCCTGGGTGCTGCTGGACCATTAGTATGCAGCTCAGTACTAACAGCCAGTACATGTCACATATGATTTCAGCACTGCTGCTATCAAGCAGATGGTCCCAGCCCCAATCTCTAGTTGCTTGTTTTGGCTGGAGGGCAAGGTGAAGATGGATCACCTGAGTAGACAAGGTGATCTGTGTTTCCTGCAATATTGTGCCTTGAGATTGCGCAACACATGAACCACTAGAAAAGGAGGCACAGAAAGATGCTTCCTAAGATTCTCATACTCATTTTTAACTGGTTAGAATACCAGCTGTTTGGGCTATGGTTCTTCTCTTGATCCTAGCCACAAGGTTGAGGAACAATGGGTTCTTCTTTGGGCCTTTCTTTCATTCTAAGTGCAATAAACCTCACTCTTTCACACTTTTCCATTCACTGGAAGGCAATCCCTGGCAATAGCAATGATGACATTCCCTAGTTTGGTAATGAAATGTCTGCAAGCACACAGCCAAGCTCAGAGCACACCAAAGCCTCCATGGTCCTCCTCCTCCTCCCCTTCTCCTGCCATGAGCAGGGGGCTGGACTAGAAGACCTCCAAGGTTCCTTCCAACCTCATTATACTATGTTCTATGTTCCTAAGAGGTTTTTTTTTAATCCTTTCTATTTAGCACCTTGCAAATATTTCTTTGCTATGAATTCACCAGACACCTTACGTGAGACAGTTCTCTTTGAATATAAAATCATAACACATCTACCATGTTATCCAGCAAAAAAAATGACCTGAAGTTTCATATAGAGCATGTTTTCTCTTCATTCTGCAAGTAAAAGAATTGTGTTTGTTCTCTTTCTGCCTAGATCCTGGTAGATCTGTTGGTCTGTTTCTATATCTACATCTACATCTATCTATCTCTACCTCTCTACCACTCTTCCTATCTATCATCTAGGTAGGTAGGTAGGTGGGTGGGTGGGTGGGTGGATGGATGGATGGATGGATGGATGGATGGATGGATAGATAGATAGATAGATAGATAGATAGATAGATAGATAGATAGATAGATAGATAGATAGATAGATAGATAGATAGATAGATAGATAGATATTACAGGTAGGTAGGTAGGTAGATGGGTGGGTGGGTGGATAGACAGACAGACAGAAGTTCAGCAACATTCCAGCATTTTTTTTCTTTTAACAACTCTGTAATCCCTTGCATCGGGGTGAAGTTGGGGCAACTGAACAGACCTCTAGAGTTTACTGGCCAGATGCCCTTCCTGACACCTATGTGGAGTTTGCAACGTACAATTACTCACTGAGCCCAGAATGAGAAATATCTGCCCCTACCTAGCATCAAACTCACAACCTCCTGATTCTGAGGCGACAGCTCCATCTCTAGGCCAGCACGCCACTCAGCAAAATTCCAAAAATAAATATTTAAACTTCCAGGAATTATTACATTACACCATCCACATCCAGGGCCGTTGCCATCTGATGTAGAATTCACCTTACACTTGAGGGGGGAGGGGCGCTCCTATCTATGTTATAAGAAAAAATTCCCTACGTGGGGACATGGGAGTAGAAAACAGAGTTAGAAGGGACTTTGGAGGTCTTCTCTCCTCAAGCAAGAGACCTATATCATTTCAGTAAGTGGTTGTCCAGTCTCTTCTTGGAAACCTCCAGTGGTGGAGCACCCACAATTTCCAGGGGCAAGCAGTTCCGCTGGTTAATTGTTCTCACTGTCAGGAAGTTTCTCCTTAATTCTAGGTTGGTTCTCTCCTTCGTTTCACCAACAGTGAAGAGAGGTTTGATGCATGCATTTTTCTCTCCACACAAACATATATCCTAATCGCTGCATTGCTGCTTGCTTCATTTGTTGTTGTTGTGTTGTTGTTTTAAAAAAATCTATTGCTATTCAAAAGGCCAAGATAATTTTAAAAAAAATGAAAAGCTATTATAAAAAGTAGCCACAATAAAACCCTGACTGCAATGGATTTACACTGGGGTGGGATTTCACCAAGATAGTACAACTGCCAATGTTTCTGCTCAACACAACCTTTGATGCATAATTCCACAAGACAAAATGCTGGTGGGTTTCCCCCCCCCCAGGTTAGAAGTTTGGACAGCACTTCAGAGTAAAACCCACATGCCAGAAGCAGTCGGAAATTTAAACCTAGACTCCCTGCACAAGACCTAGAACTCCACAAAGAGGTGGGGTTTGTTTTTTGTTTTTTGTTTTTTTGAATGTGTGGAGCAACACATTAGCTTGAAATTCAGAATCAAAGAACAAATAAGAGGAATCACTTCTGTCTCTCTGACTAATTATGTACAAAGCTGCAGTCAATAAGATAACATCCTTGTATGTTTTCCTCCCTAACCTTACTAGCCTTAAACCAAAAAAAGAAAACTGGCTAAAGTACAGCAAGCATCAAGATACACATAAGTCCTTTGATTTCCGCAGGATAATATTTCTAACACTGCATAGCATCCAAACATTTAAGAATCTGTAAATCCTTAAGTACCATTTCAGTTCAAGATCCATGAAACCTAGGAACAATCAAGAAAGTAATTCTGACAATAGCCTTTTCCTATTAATTCTTCTCAGATGTTAGACTGCAGAAATATGGTATTTCATTAACTGTGAACATTGAAAAGAGCTACCATTTAATTACTATCACTAATTAACTGTAACTGATTAACTGTATTTTTTTTTTTATAGTCTAAGAAGCTGCCAGGAACAAACTGTCCATTCTATGTTCTGGAAATACTCTTAAAAATTGGAGAAGGATATTTCTTAAAACACGAAGCTACTTTTTTTCAGATTTGAATAATAAAAATTCTCTTGAAACTTTCTCTAGAATATGCTCTCAAATACAGGACTATCGAATCAACGCTTCAAGCCGTTATCTATACATTTATTTATTTTTCATATTAAGAGACTTTCTAAAATTGAAGCTGAGATTTCTGGACCCTGAGGTCTGTATTCAGTAGTCGAGCTGGCAATACAATATAAAAACAGTCTAGCCTCCCATTTGAAGGATTCTAAAAATAAGCAAAATATATTTCCTTGATTAGGTATCGATCCAATTTCATTCAGATGTTTGCAATCATCGGATCAGATGGATTCCAATTTCTGAATAGATTCGGAAAACACCACTTCTGTACATCCAAATTAATTTATAGGTCAGTTCAATCTGAGTTTCCAATTTAACCCGGAAAACCAATGTGGAGATTTTGCACAACCTTACTCTTTGGTTAACCAGTGAATTTGTAGCCAATTGAAAAAGAGAGAACATTGTTTTGATTTCAGATCCAGCCAGCTATACAGTATAAACACTGTTTTCTACATTGAACATAAAAGACTGGGGAAATGGCTAGTGATTTTAAAAGCTGACTCATTTGCAGGCTCTGCAAATATTAGCTGCTTTGGAAAGGTTTTTAGGAAACTGTTCCAAATCCAAACACTGCAGTAAACATTCTGCTGTGCTCCATTAAGATAGGGGGATAGCCTCCCTAGACAATTTCATTCTCTAACTCTTCTTTAATTATTCAATGGCTATAAAAACACCTTGAGAGCAGCATTACTAGGAAAGCAGAAGCTTATAACCTCAAATAGCTCTTGCTCCATCTGAGGGATGAAAGGATCATTCCGTTAGGCCAAACCAATTTGTATTATTGGATATTCTCAGAGCTCTAACACAAAGATATTGAATTATTACTACCAGTACATTTCTAAGGCACTCGTCACAAGAGTATCTGGGTCCCAATTACAAAGATTTAAAGATTGTCCCACTCTTTTACAAGAAATCAAGGAACCAGGGCAACAAGAGAAGGACATCCTCACTCCAGTCCTTTCCAACTGACCCAATCTATGAATATAACTCATTATGTCCCCTAACACAGCAAATGTTTCCATATGGCTTTCTACAAGACTTTCCTAAGCAAAGCAATCTAAGAGCCACAAATGGCAATAGCAGTAGCACTTAGATTTATATACCGCTTCAGCACTCTCTGGGTGGTTTACTGTGTCAGAATATTGACCCCCAACAATCTGGGTCCTCATTTTACCGACCTCAGAAGTATGGTAGGCTGAGTCAACCTTGAGACCGTCAGGATTGAACACCTGGCTGTGGGCCGAGTTAGCCTGCAATATTGCATTCTAACCACTGCGCCACCAGGCTCTTTATACTACAGTCTCAAATAATGACAATAGGGAATTCCAACAGAGAAAAACAAGCAGGAATGAAAACCCATCTAAGATGAGTTATAGTTCAACCAAGAATGGATTTCCACCAAACGTTTTACAGAAAGGGGTCATCCCCCCCCCCAGAGAAAAGGAAATTGGCTAGGAGACAGCTGTGTGCTATCTGCTATGCAAGGAATAAATAAGTAAACAAAGAGCAGCAACAGACAATTCAAAGTAGATGCTTCAGAAGGAAATATAAAGTATCTGTACAGGAATAATAGAGATGGCCCTGAAAAAAAAAACTATTCAACAGCCACTAGGTAAACATCAGCTTAGCCTTGAAAGGATGAAGAGGGCGAAGAAACAACTCAAGACTGCCCTATCTTGCTTTTCCTTGGTTTAAAAAGAGAGGGGAGAGACTTTCCACAGGCTTTCAAGTTTCTGTTATTAGACCTTGCCACAACAGAGTTTAATAGTCCTAATGGCATCTATTTCTGCTCTGGATTACCTCAAAAGGCTGACAATATCCTTATTTGGCTCACATTCATTTCCATGGGGCTCAGCCAGAATGGTTCATCTCCCTATTATAAAGGCATATATACCATGCAGGGGAAAGAACTGGTGGAAATCCATAAGCTAGCAAGCACAGTTCAGATATTTTGTGGCTCACTGAACAAATGTCTGCAGTGGAAAGATGAACACACGACTTTAGCAACCATTGCAGGCCCTCCATTTTGCCTCAGGTTTATACCTACCACGAAAGGGAGACCATAACAGCTACCATTTTAAAGGTTTGAATCCCGAGATCGGGAAGTTCAAATGGACCATTGTTACATTCTGCAATTATTCTTTACTGCAATGCCAAGAAAACATTGCAGAAAGTAGGCCTGGATCCAGATATAGCGATGATGTGTAGAGCATAAGCCATTAAAAATAATGTGACAAGAAAGTTGTCAGAATTAGTTCTCACCTCGTTAGTACAAAATAAGCAAAGAATAAATCCGATCATTGTGGGGAAAAAATAATAATAAAGGACATAAGGAAATAGGTCAGCCTGCTCAAAAGACAGGGGCAAGTTCTTTTTTATAAAGAACAGGAAGGAAAGCAGAATATAAGAGGCCTTCAAATTTATTTCTATAAATAAGAATGACAGTAATGATTTGTTTCCTAACTTTCTTCAATAAATGTTACTCAACCTAACTTCTTGAAGTCTTCTTATGTGCTCACCTAAGTGATTCCAGTTCTGTTTGAATGGATGAAGCCAAACTCCCACTGATTTCAATAGATCTAGTCTAAGGGTAATTAAGACAAAATCTAATCCATAGTCTTAATGATCCAATTTTTGGAAAAAGTATTATTTGGCTTTATCCCAATACCCTTGTCACATTCTTCATTCCTTTGCTTATATAGATCCTTAGAGCACACTGCATACCTCCATTGATTTTTCTATTCTGGTTGCTAATCTTGAACATGACATGCAGGAGAGCAACTTTATTAGTGCCATTGCTGGCAGAGGTGATGAGAAAAAAATCAAAATATTAAGTAGACAATGTGTTGGCACAGAGATATAAACAAAGAGATGACATGTTTCCCAAATACTCCCATGCTCAATTGTTTCCTGTTCCCCTCTCCATTCTTAAGCATCTCTCTGCTTGTTACATTCTGAGTCCTAAAATATGTACCTTGAATTCCATTTTGTTCCCTTGGTTTATTTATCTCTGTTTAACCTTCCAGCTCCTTCTACAGAGGGAGCAAAAGAAGAGGTAATACCTCAAGAGTCTCAAACAACAATGAGGGCAAAGATGAGCCCAAGAAGAGGGAGAGAATGAAAATGCCTCAATCTCAAATATACTTCAGTTCCAAAACAGATGATGTTAAACTTGGAGCCAAGGGCTTGCATGAGAAAGATCAACAAACTCTAGAGAATGTCTGAACGCCTTTCATAATTGTGTCTACTCAGAAACTATGGTGGAAAGACTACATATTTTGTTCTGAACAATGAAGTGGATAACTAGTAGATTAGATCCATATTTTCAGGTAAGAATTAGGGGAGGGGGTGTCAAACTGCCGGCCCGCAGGTCGGATGTATCATAGCGAAATCGCGCCCACCCCATTGCCGGCAATGGCAAAAAAAGTCATGTTACATCGCGACACATCATGTCACATGACGTTGTGAGTTTGACATCCCTGAATTAGGGTATCTTGGCCAGAGTGACAAAAAAACAACAACATTCATCTGTCCAGGACCAGCTCTATTATCAACCAAAGAATGGCAACTGTTTTCAGGCAATAACTTGCACACTTTTTGTTGTAATTCCATTACCATAAATACCTTGGAATTGTTGGTAAACCCAAATATTATAAACCAGCTTGAAGCACTATGGCTTTAATTTGATGAACTGAATGGGGAAGCTATGGATGCACAGAAAATGACTACCCAGTATCAGATTCTCAGTTTTAGTTGTATCAATCTTCTTGAAAATAGAGACGTTTCAAGAATTTGAAACAGCTTTTCCTTCACAGTCCTGCTGCCATGAATTACATCACTTCCCACAACAGCCTTTGTTATCTCAAGTTATATATTTAAGCTAACAAAGTATATACACTAGGGGTTTGTGAATAGATTAGGATTCACTAGGCATTATCAATTCAATTCTGATTGTCAAGTTGATTCAATTCTAATGGTTACTTCAATTTGGAAAGTCAACATGATTTGAATCACTACATCAGCCTGATTTGATTGGGAAAGCTTATTCAGTTCAAAAGAATAAAGCCAAATTTTCAAATTGCTTTAGAGACATCTGATTCCACAGTTGCAGATGACTTCCCAATGGATATCAAGCATCAGATGCTGAGCATAGGATATATTAAAAGCTCTCCTCTTCTTTTGTAGAAAAATAATTCCAGGCAACTGTAGGCTTCTACAGAACAGTGTTTCTCCACTTTGGCAACTTTAAGACATGTAGACTTCAACTCCCAGAATTACCCCAGCCAGCAAAGCACCACCAGCAGGCTGAGAAACACTTCTATAGAAGATTGTCAGCTAGACTGCTACTTAGTAAATATGGTATATTCTGCATGACTGAAGCATGTATTATAGGAGGGGTCCCCAACCCCCGGTCTGTGGACGAGTATCGGGCCACAGCATGCCAGCAACCAGTCCACACAAACATGCAAAGCCCTATCAATGAGATGCAGGCAGCACATAAAACCACGCACCCTCCAGTCCGCGGAAAAACCTCTCTCCACGGAACTGGTCCCTGGTGCTCCAAAAGTTGGGGACCTCTGTATTATAGAACGCAGGTGGTCCTTGACTCACTTAACAAAGGTCTCACTTAGCTATAGAAATGTTGGGCTCCATTGTAGTTGTAAGTCAAGGACTGCCTGTGCACCGCAACTGTCTTCATAATTTGATGGGACTGTGTGTAACGTTCTCCCTTGGAAGGTCTCCTTTACCCAAGGTGAATTCTTGATATGCATTACCTCCTCCAATCCTTTAGTCCCCTGTCTCATGTCACCCCTTCATCAATTGAACATTACAGCAGCTTCATCTGAAGAAGATCCTCCAACATTTTCTTCTTGCCTTTTTCAAACATGTATGGGCTTAATTCGAAGGCATATTAACAGGGGAGCAGCAGAAGCTGTCACCAGCCTGACAGTGGCGAGACTTCATTAGGAGTGGTGGAGCAGAGAACGCACCCCTACGTGCCATCTCCCCAAACCTTCCCTCTAGGTCATTCACATTCTACAACTCTTCTATCCGTCTTCAATGGATTGCTCGAGACATTAAAGTGATGCTTGCCATGGGTGTGGGATGGTGGAACAACCCCGGAGGCTCCTCTCACATTGCCTCCGGGCATAGAGTAACTCAACCTGCCTTTTGGTAAAGCGGGTCATCGCCATGTGTCAAAAAGAAAGCACTATGAGCCTTTTCTTCTTCTTTGCCTTGGGCTGGAGGCAGCTGGAAGAGGAAGAGGAAGGCAAGGCAAAATGAAACAGACAGAGATAAGCAGCCGGAGGAAGTCCAGAGCTGCTAATTGATTCAGAGGTTTCCATCTTCCCCCAGTCGACCCTTTGCCTGCCTGCCTGTTCCCTGGGACTCAACCTCCCTTTTAATATAGAAGACACCTCCAAACAGCCCTGAAATGATTAATGCACGCCCCACTTGGTATTCTACATACGAAAAGGCCAGGCTCACTCAGTGGCAAGGAGTATTTCTGTCTCCTTCTCTGCCATTTTTGTCTCCCTCTGTTAAATAAATCAATACGGATGCAGTCCCAAGCCTCATACAGAGAAAAAAGAGATTGATTTCACCTTCGACCAGAGATCCTGGGGTGACACGATAGGAGCAGCCCGTCCAACCAGCTGAATAAATCCCATTTGAAATGAAAAGGAATTTGTGCAGAGGCCTTTTACTAATTTATTGCTTGCTGCTGCTTAGAAGTACATAGTAGATAGTGCCTTAACGGTTGCCTTCTGCTCCAGAAGGTCTTGCCACTGGTCCAGTGCCTGCATTTCTCTTATTGATCCTTCTGCAGCTGCTCTTTATGGATGGACCCTCCTGGAGGTTTACTTCTTCCTATTTATCATTTCTATGCGTGGACAGACCTGAGATTCCTTTTTCTAAACCCGTATTTCAAAGCAGGTGATGAAGATTCAAGCGCACAAAAAAAAAAAGCAATCAAACCAGTAGAATTTTTTTTAAAAAAAAAACTGCCCAATATTCTGAGCCTCTTTGGGGGGGTGCTTTTGGCACCTTGGGGGTTCTCCCAGTACCTCCCCTTTTCTGTTTGTGAACTCTTCATTTGATCATTGGGCATCTCCTGCAAAGAACAGTGCAGATCTGAGTCACCAACTCTCTAAGGCAGTGTTTCTCAACCTCGACCATTTTAAGGCATGTGGACTTCAACTCCCAGAATTCCACAGCCAGCATTGCTGGCTGTGGAATTCTGGGAGTTGAAGTCCACATGGCTTAAAATGGTCAAGGTTGAGAAACACTGCTCTAAGGGCATACAAATCAACCGCAACGAGCATGTGCCCTTCAAAAAGTATATAGGCGTTCACTGTGAAAAAGGAAGTTTATTTAGGGCAGAACTTCACCATCCATTTATTTATGTTTAATTTTTTTGCTGGCTTATACTTTAATCTAAGCAAGAGAAGTCTATCTACAGTTTCTGCCCAACCATCTCCCGGTAGCTGTTTCTCTCACTTCTTTTTCAATGGCAGGAATGTATTAGGATCCCTCCTTCCTTCTCCCCTGTAATGCTGCCACTCCTCATGTGTCTTTGTAAAACTACCTTCTAGGGCAGGGGTAGCTGGCTGAGGAATTCTGGGAGTTGAAGTCCACGAGTCATAAAAGAGCCAAGGCTGACTACCCCTGTTCTAGAGTCTTGCTTTGTGGTCTAATGGCACCACTAGCGAAGGTAAGAAGACTGATCCAGCAATGATTGAAAAAAAGACCCCAACAAACTAAAGTCCCAAAGCTGCTTTTTCAATTCCAGTGAGTGGCAGATTTGCTTCTAATTGGGATCAGCAATTAGAACCGAAATGGTGTCCTTTCGTTTGTTGAATGCCTATGGAAATTCTCAGTCATCCAAACCATGGTTGTCCCAAAGGTGCTTTTTCAAAAGACAACTGGAGTTTGTTTTTCCTTGAAGACATTTTGTTTCTCACCCAAGAAGCTACTTCAGTTCTGACGGATTCCCTGTCGTTCAGTCAGAACTGAAGAAGCTTCTTGGATGAGAAGTGAAATGCCTTCAAGCAAAAACAAAGTCCAGTTGCCTTTTGAAAAACAGCCATGGGGCAACCATGACCTGGATGGGACAACCATGGGACCTGGATGACTGAGAATCTCCATAGGTATTCAACAAATGAAAGGACACCATTCTGTTCTTATGCTGATCCCAATTAGAAGCAAACCTGCCACTCACTGGAATTTCTATCATGCAGGGGCCGCCTTATGGAACAGTGTCCTCCAGAGATATAGATGGCCCCAACCTTGTTGGCCTTTTAGAAACTTACTTTTTCCCTCAGATATTAAGGCCAGAGGCTGATTACTCTGCTACGTTTGGAAATGAAGATCATATCTAGGATGCCTCAACTTCCTTACTTTGGTGTTTTCTATTTATCACACCTGTTTCATTTTTGTTACATTTATTGGTCTGCATTGATCTAAGTTTCCTAAACAAATAAATCTACCCAAATTCAGGGCTGTGGGTTTCCACAGACCTTGTACAACTGAGCCACCAAATTTGCTGGAGGATCAACAAACAGTAACGGACAATCTCGTGCATTTGGCTGACAAGAAATCAATCTATTTTCTGCTCCCTATACTGTAGAAGTTTCAGTGTGTTTGTTAAATATGGAATTAACAAATTATAGATATTCATCCAACACATGGTGCATAAGTTCGATATAGACATCTGCCAAGAAACACCTTGTCTGCTCATGGCAGCCTACTAGAATTATAAATAGCTTATTCCTTCCTCCGCTCCCCCCTCCTCACATTCTCGCAACCAATTATAAAGTTTGACACTAGTTGTTATCATTCTTTTCCGTTAGCATAAATCCAAGTGCAAACACAGGGAAATTAATAATAACTGCTATGTCAGAAACAACGCTATCAGTCCTCATAAGAGAAACTAACACAAACAAATGGTATTTATCCGACTGTAAGATCTTCTATTCCTTCCACTTCCCCAGGAGATGCTAATAATGATGTCATGAAGCCGATGAATCAAGACTGGTGGAAGAATTAGGAATGGATTCCGGAGCCCCTGTCCTGGCTTCAGGAGAAGGTTGGCTGCTTAAGTGAAATTAGAACTGGGATTTTAAAGTATCTACATACAGAGTGAGTCAAATCCACCAAGGCCACATAGAAGGAGAAACATGAGTGGTACTCTTTATTCAAGGAGGGCTTTGTAGAAGAGGAAATTGAAAGTTTGTACAAAGGATAACTAGGCCAATGAGTGTTAAAACTGATCCTACTAAATGATTGTTTTTAGGAGCCCTGGTGGCACAGTGGTTAGAATGTAGTATTGCAGACAAACTTTGCCCTCAGTCTGGAGTTTGATCCTGGTGGGGATCAAGGTTGACTTAGTCTTCCATCCTTCCAAGGTCGGTAAAATGAAGACCCAGATTGTTGGGGGCAATATGTTGATGTTGTAAACTGCTCTGAGAGTGCTGTAAAGCACTATGGGGTGGTATATAAGTCTAAGTGCTCTTGCTATTTCTTAGCCAAGCTAGATTGTGGTAAGGTTAAAATAGAAGCGGAAAAGAAAAACAGCCACATAACTTTTTTTTTTTCATTTGATATTCAAGCAGTAGATTTATAGCTGCTGGACATCTGAAGTCCACCTTCTGCTCTACTTTTTCCCTACAAATTGAGCATTGATCTCACTACTCTACTATTCTCTCATCTGTTTCAATCCATCATCAAGGAAACAAATCTATGGTAATGTGGATGGCAGGGAGACGGGCCTTATCAGTTATGGGCAAGAAAACCATTTCGGATCAACTCTGAATAATCCTTCAGTCATCAAGTCATCATAATAAATGACTGCCACGATCATATCACAATAGGCTGGCCCTGCCCAGGGATTCTCAAACTTTCTGTTACCGCAACAGCCCACTGGAACTTCAGCAAACAAAGCAAGTGAGTTTTCGTAAAATTGCCATTTTTTCCCCACAAGCAAAGGGAAAGTGCTTTGAAAACCAGCCATTGCTTTGTTGAACAGGTCTCCAGAAGGTTTGCATAAGCAAAGTGGGGAACTAAGCCTAGAGCAAGCTTGGAAACACTTCCATTTTGCTTGCACAAATCTTAGCAAGTTTTAATAACAAGCTTATGATACTTACTACCACCATCGCTCCACAGCTCTTGAAATTCACAGTTGGCAGCCCCTAAACCAATAAACCAATTGTTTACTTGAGAGTAAACCATATTGTCTTCAAAAGGACTTATTACCAGGCAATTTTTTGTGAAACCCAATTTTATTGGATGGTGGTGAAGCTCTCAAGCTTGTAAACTATATTTTTTTTATTGTTGTCGGAAAGGTTTTTAGTGCCTCTATCTCTCTGTCTGTCTCTTAAATCTGTTGTTTTATTTTGGCATTTGACAGATGTACATTTGAATAAACAAATGAAACTCATTAAATTTCTTCTCTGACCCATAAACACACTCAAAATTATACTGCACGGTATTGGGAGAGTCCAGAGTTGTTTTTCAATTAAATTCTGCATTACAGGTTTAAAGAACAGGGGAGGGAGACGATAAGACGGCTGAATTACTTCATTAGAGTGATGGCAAGAGAAAGAAAATCTGCATGATTTCAGAAAATGAAAGATGATGATTGGTCAACAAATTTAATAAAGCGTTTGCCATTATTTGAATTGGCATGGCCTTTTACAGCTCGCAGTTATATTTATGGATTTCTTTTGTGCCACTCATTAGAATTATTGTATTATCTCAATTTTGTTCTCTCTCTTTTTCTCCCCCTTCCCTGTAATTGTGCTGAAGGAAATCTTATTTGGAATACATTCAGTTCATCCAAGCTATCGCTCATCAAACCAAGGAATTCTCTTGAACTTTCTGCATTTATGTGAAATAGCTTGGGGAAATAACGTTTAAAATTGGGAGGGGTGATATTGATTTTCCCCTTGCAAAATGTTTTTAAGAAGGTTTTGAAAGAGGTGAAGGAGGTGCTCGAAGTGATCACAATTTGCAGAATGCCCTGGAGCCAGGACTACCCTGGAGAATTCATGTAGGTTCATGCACAAGTGCAAATGAGATTAATAAGAGCTCTCAAGACCTATGCCAAACATCATTTGCAAGACAGCTTCTGGGGCCAGCTACTGTCTAAGCTGCTAACAGGAGCATCCAATGCTAGAGACTATGAAATAAGAAGAAGAAGGAGCAAAAGTTGAATTGCTAGGTTTTCTCCAGGTTGCCCAACAATTCACATGCTCCTTAAATTTCAATATCTTCAAATACATACAAGCCCCAAAGTGTCAAAAAGAAGAGCCTCAGTTACAGGGGACATATAGCCATGATCTCTTGACTGATACAGACAGCCAGTGGTGGGATTCAAATATGTGAACTACCGGTTCTCTGTGTGGATGCTGCTTCCGGAAGTCCATTCTGGGCCTGGGCAACAAAAAATTAGCTACCGGTTCTGCCGAAGTGGTGCGAACCGGCTGAATCCCACTACTGCAGAAAGCTCAGTCTTGGTGAGGAAGGGGGGCATGTGTGAAAATCCAGGGCTGTAGCTTAGACTGGGTAGTTGTAATCGTGTGTGGAAAAAGACCTTGGGAGACAGGATGAAGAGATGCTGCTTAGGGCAGGGGTAGACAACCTTGACTCTTTTATGACTCGTGGACTTCAACTCCCAGAATTCCTGAGCCAGCATGGCTCAGCTTGGAAACCTCTCCCTTTCCCCTCAGCGTGGCTGGCTCAGGAATTCTGGGAATTGAAGTCAACGAGTCATAAAAGAGCCAATGTTGCCTACTCCTGGCCTAGGGAATGGTTGGATAAGAGATCAAGAAGCCAGCAGCTACATACTGACTGGAGTAAGGAGCTCGGAAGAGACCTTCCCTAGTTTCTCAGGCTGTAAAAGGAGAGAGGGGAGAATTGTATTTTTAGACTTGCGAGAGACTCTGTTAATTTAACTTCACAATAAAGTAAATTAGGTAATCTGGTTGTATTTCCTGGTAAAGCTGAAAACAATTTTAAAAGCACCGCAGAAAAAGTAAAGCACCAATATGTTTTTCTAGGAAAGCTAATAAATGCGGCCATCTTAAGCTGTTAGAAACTCAGTTCAGTTGATGGTACTTTTCGTATTTTTTTTAAATGATTAAAAAAAAGGCTGCTCTAGGGTGAATTTCCATCTCAGGTAAATAACGGTTCCTTTACAGAGTTCCTAATCATGAAAAAATTACTGGTTATGGTCCAGCAGAGGCTGGAAAGCCATCTGCTGAGGATGTTCAATTTTCATTTGAAAGCTTGACACCAGAGATAGCCACAGCAATGATCACTGGCTTCAAAATGATGGGCACAATTGGACAATCAAAGCCCTGTCCTTGCAGTCATGGAGAAAGAGGTGGGGCTTTAATCACCCTCCATTTTGAAGTCCATGGTCATCACCATGGATATTCCTATTTTGGACAGAGCATAAAACAATTCTCTAGAGAAGAAAGGAACACAAATATTTATCCTTTCTTTCTTCCTTCCTTCCTTTCTTCTTTCTCCCTCCCTCCCGCTTCCTTCTTTCCCTCCCTCCTCCTTTCTTTCTTCCCTTCCTTCCTCCATCCATCCGGCCCTCCCTTCCTCCTTCTTTCCCCTCCTCCCTCTTTCTCTCTCCCCTTTCTTCCATCCATCCATCCATCCATCCATCCATCCATCCATCCATCCATCTTCTTCCACAGAAGCAGCATAGCAGAAGCTGCCATATGCCTGCTCCCAGAGAGAGAATGACAGTTTTAAAAAAAAACCTCTTGCTTATTGCTACAGGCAGTCTCTCTCTCTCTCTCTCTCTCTCTCTCTCTCTCTCTCTCTCTCTCTCTCTCTCTCTCTCTCTCTCTCTCTCTCTCTCTCTCTCTCTCTCTCTCTCTTTCTCTCTCTCTCCCTTGTTGATTCAGATCCGCTTTGCAATGCAAAGAGACAAGAAATGCCTCAGGACAAGTGTAGCACAGCCCAGGCCTGTATCATGGATTGCTGCTAGCATGAAAATTCATTCATATGAATTTGGAATATAATACCTGACAGAAGATAGATCGCTACTGCCATGCTCCAATCCCAGATAAGGACCCAGCGGTAACAGATGGAGGAACAAGGCACTTATCTTGTTAGCTCATGGATTTATCATTCATTCCTCCTGCCTAGAACCCAGCCCTTTTCCTGCATATTCCAGAACATTTAAAGAGCTTTGCTCCTCACCAGGCAACCTAGAGAGAAAGAGTTTATTTCTTTGTCTTCCTTCTCTTCTCCTTTTCCCCCAAATCTGGAGTGGCAGATAAACAGCTTGTGGTGCTGGGAAAATTTTAAAACAGTGAAGAAAACGTCAGCTTTTATATTTAAAAAGTATTGATATTTTCCCCTCTTCTCTCTAGTCTGGGAAAACTGAACAAAACAGAGAGGCTGGATTCACATCACATATTTAGATGCTTAACTGGGGTTTCTTCCAAACACCATCATCCTCTGGGTTCACATTAGGAGTGATCATAAATCACCTTGGTATCCCAATTCTCTGTAGCACTGCACATTTTGTATGCAATGCCAATTTATGGAGAAACTATAATTTCTCCTTGTATTAAGGTAAGGTTTTCCCATTAACCATGATCTTTCCCCTTTCCTTCATTCCATGAGAAGCTTTTCTCCTTGCTTCTGAGAAGAAGACTACTCCAGACAAGAACGGTCCTATTTCAGGGGGTTATTTTCTTGCAGATGTTTCATTACCCAAACTAACATCATCAGAACATCTTGATCCTATTTCAGTTTAGGATCCTGAATGCAAAATATATGTGGGACAATACTAGAAGAACAAGAAGCTCTCTTACATCAAATTGATGATTGGTCCAGCTAGCCTAGTCTTAGGTATAAAGTATGCAATGTCAGGCTTAAAGAATCAAGGGGTTCCCTTGATGGCTGTAGCTGTTAGATTTGCCATTCACAAAATTATTTATTTTGCATTTTCTCTCTGTGGAATATAACCCCAAAGTTTCTTCCCTGTACTCTTTTTTTTTTAATAAAAAAAGTTCTTATGATTTTTTATTTCAAAATCAATACCCTCAGCTGTGTACAAAATATAATAGGAAACAATGATTAAATTTTTATTTACTTACTTAGAGACCTATGGACTGTTCCAATCAAAATTGCCTGCTTGATTTCATAGTGTAAAATGGCTGGAAAATCTGATGGAATTAGCAGCGATGGCTAAATTGACTGCTTTAAGCAAAGCAAAGAACCCATCACTTCTGCATTTTTTGCTTGAGATGGACGAAAAATGAAACTTTGGGTTTTGCTGTTTAGATAAGTTTGTTGTCATAAAAATGGCTATAGTATGTACTTTTATGTTAATATATAAACATAAAAAGTTGAGGCTGTAATGTTATTAACTTATTCTACTGCTGTAGAAAGAATCGGAAGTCAATGTTTTTCTTTCTTTTTCCCCCTTTTCTCTACACTTTTTTCTCCTCCCTTTCTCCTCTCCCATTTCCCTAGTATTTTTGTTTTCTTTTGTATTTTATATTTTGATAAACTTAGAAGTTATAGAAAAAAATTGATTTCATAGCACAGGAGCTCTCAAATTAGTCAGGGGAAAAGAGGGATTTTCAATTCAGACAACTGATAGAGGCAATTGTTGTCTCAACCAATTGTCAGGGATACTCAAGTCTTCCCATCCGTACAAGTTGTACAAGTGACATTTTAAAGAGTTAAAAAAAAAATCAGAGTCTCTGCTTGTTCAAAATCTGCTCCTCTGATGCAAATGTCAGGCAGATTTAAAGGTTTTTTGTCAACTCTCAGCATCAACATAGGCAACATTAATCAAAATTTCCTTACTCTGTCCGTACCATTGCTGGAAAGGCACCCATTTTGACTTTTTTTCTCTGAAAAGCTGTGTATTCAAAGATAAATCAAATGGCAGAGATCGAAATACAACTTGGTATTCCCGAGCTGTTTGTGTGTGTATTTAAAATAAATGTACTTGCCTCCTTCTCTCCATCCCAAAAGGTTAAAATGGTAAAGACCAACTTGGAGGCAGATAATAGAATGACAGCCACCTCATAAAAGGGAAATGGAAGTGTTGCCGAAAGCCAGCCTAACAGAGAGTTCAAGATTTCTGTGGGAGCTATTGGGAGTGACAGTGACCTTCTTGAACTCAATTTGCTCACTTCTTTTAAGCCGACAGAAAGTATAACGGAAAGCTCCGCCTCCAACTTTCCAAACATCACTGACAAATTCTCTGGAAACACTCCATCGATTTGGCTAACATTCTGTTTGGCTTAGAAGGGTTTGTAAGAAAATTGTACAGGAGGGAATGGCCTAAATGTCTAAAGTTTCTTACAGAATAAACTTGGCCCTTTTATGACTTGTGGACTTCAACTCCCAGAATTCCTCAGCTAGCGTTGAAGTCCAAAGTCATAAAAGGGCCAAGTTTGGAGACCCCTGGAGTAAACTAACAAGCTACCTGTAGGAGATGACCAGGCTGACCCCAAGGGAGGGGGGGGTCAAACGCATCATCAGTCTTGAGTCCATTCCTGCCTATAAGAGATCTTAAGTCCAGCCCACCTTGAATTCCGTTGCCTCTTATCTACTGCCAATTTGCTTTGACTGTTGGGTACAAGTAGTCCTTGAGTTCCAACAGTTCATTTAGTGACTGTTCCAAGTGACAATGGCACTGAAAAAATTGACTTATTACCCTCTTTCACACTTACGACCGTCGCAGCATCCCTATGGTCAATGATCAAAATTTGGATCGTATTGATGACGGTTGCAGTGTCCCAGGGTCATGGGATCAACTTTTGCAACCTTCTGATAAAGTCAACAGGGAAGCTAGGTTCATTTAACAACTGCAGTGATTCAGTTAACAATGGTGGCAAGAAAAGGGGTAAAATGGGGTAAAGCTCACTTCACAAATGTCTCACTTAACAACATAAATTTGGGGCTCAGTTCTGGTCATAAACCAAGGACTACCTGTAGGTCAGTTTCTTGTAAAGAGCATTAGCATACTATAAACCTATATTCATTTGAATTCCCTGGACTCCTGATTTCCTGTGCTTGGCACTGTCAGCTATATATAGCAGGGGGGGGGGAGAGAAACACAACCTATCATTCATAGTTTGAAGAGCTCTAATTTCTGTACTTTTCCACCTAGTCAGTGTAGGCTAAGGTGGGGAGAGCTGTGAATTTTCCACAGAAACAGATTACCCAGAACAAGAAGGTATGCACATAAGGTCAAGTGAAAACACACACACAAATGCAGTACAAAAATAGTTTTAAATAAAGAAACAGGACATCAAGCAGAAGGCAATAACCCAGACCTACAGCGGTATATCTAAGAATGAGTTCACCAGCTAAAGCCTATTTGCCAGCTCAGTGGAAATTCTCTTTACAAACAATCAGTGAATCTTTTGCCTCCCTTTTCACAATAAAATTAAAACTGCATCAGTTTGATTCCCACTCAAGCACTGAGTAAATGAAGACCTAAAGG
Source organism: Bothrops alternatus (assembly GCA_034064705.1). Taxonomy (NCBI): domain Eukaryota; kingdom Metazoa; phylum Chordata; class Lepidosauria; order Squamata; family Viperidae; genus Bothrops; species Bothrops alternatus. The sequence goes on along the minus strand of JARGCV010000096.1, from coordinate 367,569 downwards.
GTATATATTGGCTATTTTATGCCTATCTATTTACAAATCCATCCTTTTGTGTACCTTTAGAGGTTCTGCACAATCCTGTAGGTACAAATGAAAGAAACATTAATCTAAGCCATATGACAGGTATGAAACATTTTTAAAGAATGCACTGGGAAGGGGGGTGGGTGGAAGGGAGATTTAATAAAAGAGAATATGTGGCCCTGATCAGATTGCTCCTGACGCCCTCTTTGCACTAGCTTTATTTCAAACCACAGATTGAGAACACACAAGAATCTCACAGCATCTTGAAGACTAACAAATGTGATGTGGCATAAGATGCTTTGTTATAAAGGTATTACCTCTAAGTTGATACAAGACAGTTACTTTTCCAACAGCAGATAAATGATTCTACCACTGTGGAATATTCGGTAGGTTGTTTTATTATTCGGCGCACAGGTGAATGTGGAAATGAGTTACAAGTATTCCTCAGCTCATTCAGTGACTGTTCGAAGTTACGCCATCACTGAAAAAAAAGTGGCTTATTTCTGTTTTTCACCCTTGTGAGCTTTACAGCAACCCCCGGACACGGGATCAAAATTCCAGATGCTTTGCCAACTGACTCATATTCCCGGAATAGGGCGGCATAGAAATCCAATAAATGAACCTAAATGTTGGAGGTGTGGTAGTATGGAGGCTACATATTTTCATGTATGGTGGACATGTAGAAAAATTAAAGCCTTCTGGAGAAAAATATGGTGGACACTCCAAACCATACTGAAAAAGCGTATTGAATTTTTACCTCAGTTGTTTTTGTTAGGGATCATAAAAGACTGCACTACCACAGAGACGAACTTAATTCTGAATTTGATCACAGCAGCGAGACTGTTGATGGGACAATACTGGAAGAAGCCAGAAATACCACCTATTGAAGAATGGACTTTGAAAGTAATAAATTTGGCAGAAATGTCTAAAATATCGGCATATTTGAAGGATCGCTCAAATGAACAATATATGATAGACTGGAAACATTGGATAGACTACATACAAGAGAAACACCAACCAAAGAAAATGTATCTGGCTTATAGTTAAATCTGGACATACGGAGTGAAGAATGTTTACAAATTTAAATCGATTGTATTAAGTTGGATAGCAGTTAACTTGAATTTTCTCCTGGTTTACATGTACAAATATATATCTATCGATTAATGGAAGATATATATTAAATAGACTAAGAATGTACTTGTTGAAGGGATGGGTATATTGACATGAAAAATATTAATTTTAATAAGAAGACTTGTTTGTTTGATGTCCAATGGATTGATCTGAAAAGATAGTTAAACTTGGACATACGGAGTGAAGAAGGTCTACAAATTTAAAATGATTGTATTAAGTTGAATGGCTTTAACTTGAACTTTATCATTGTTTACATGTACAAACGGATATCTAATAATTAAAAAAAATGAATGAATGATGGTTGCAAGATCCTGTGATCCCCTTTTGCAACCTCCTGACAAGCCAAGTGAATGGGGACAAGACAGATTCACTTAACAACCGTGTTACTAACTTAAAAACTGTAGTGATTCACTTAACAACAGTGGCAAGAATGGTTATGAAATGGGGCAAAACTCACTTAATAAATGTTTTGCTTAGCAACAGTTGTTTTGAGCTAAATGGAGCTCCTAGTTCAAGGGCTATTGTACTATGATGGGACACGGGGTCTGTCCAGCAGAAACCTTAATGCAAAGAGTGTTTATTCCCTGCAAAGCCAACCTGGCTGCATGCAAACTTGGCTGCTTCTTCCTTAATGAGCAGAAATTCTCCCTACTACGCATTAGCACCCAATCTAATGATGCAGTAACTTTTCCATTTATCATCATAATTCAAGTCAAACGAACCCTCTAATCACATAACCACCATAGGGAAAACTGATTAGAATTTATTTGCAAGGCATCTTTGAATTTACTCCTGCAGCTCTGCCACCTAAGTCGATTCCCAAGTTTGGCTCCGGTCCTTTGAGCCAAAAAAATGAAAATAGAAACCAGCCGACACAGCAATTGTTCCCTGTCCTGGCTGAGCCTCAGGATAGTCTCCTTTCCTCTTTGGAGATGGGTAACTAAAAAAATTGCTTTTTGCTTTTCCTAACCACTTACTTTATTAGTTTAATTCAGATTTCCTTTACCCCAAATACTGTTCTATGTCCAGTTCATTTAGTGGCTGTTCAAAGTTATAACGGCACTGAAAAAAAGTGACTTATGACTGTTTTTCACACTTAAGACCGTTGCAGCATCCCCAGGATCATGTGATAAAAATTCGGATGCTTTGCAACTAGTTCATATATATGACGGTTGCAGAGCCCGGGAGTCACGTGATCATCTTTTGTGACCTTCTGGCAAGCAAAGCCAATGAGGAAGCCAGATTCACTTAACAACCGTGTTATCGCTTAACAACTGCAGTGATTCACTTAACAAGGGTGGGAGGAAAGGATGTAAAATGGGGCAAAACTCACTGAACAAATGTTTCACTTAGCAACAGAAATGTTGGGCTCCATTGTGGCCATAAGCCAAGGTCTACCTGTGGTTAGAATTACAGGGCATAAAGGTGCCTCAGATATCGGTAGTAAATTCAGTGGGGGATAATATGAGGCCACTGAAAGGTAGGAGCAGAGCATTCTTGATATGATTCAGGGGTCCTCAAACCCCAGTCCATGGACCGGTACCGGGCTGCAGCATGCCAGCATCCATCTACGGGATGCAGGCAGCACACAAAACCACATACCCTCCAGTCTGTGGAAAAACCTCTCTCCACAGAACTGGTCCCTGGTGCCCAAAAGGTTGGGGACTTCTGATATAATTGGTTACACTGGTCGATGTAAGGCAAACCATGTACTGGGACAGCTTGCTCCACTCCCACAACACAAGGCGGTACCGATCAGTACAAAGAAGCATCTCATACAAGGCACATTCATCCCCACCCTACCCTACCTGTGCCAGACATGGACATTTACAATAAAACATAAATGAAAGTTAGTCACCACAGATATGGAGATGTGTGCAGAAAGCTGCTGGAATGGCCAGAAGAGACAAAATCAGAAATAAGATCATAAGAGAAAGAATTGGCATAGAACCAATCTTAGATTACATACAAAAACCAGCAAGTAAAACCACCTGGAGAGAATGTCTTGGGATTCCATACCGTGCAAGGCATATTCAAAAAGAGAAGGTCCAGGAAGAGGAGGCAGACCCAGAAGACGGAGAGATAACGTCAAAGTCACTCTACAACTGCCTCAAATAACAGTGGCTGAGCCGTCAGAAGAGCAAGAATCAAAACTTTGTACCTCCCTCGATACCCAAAGTGGTAAAAGAGGACATGGAGAAGGAGAAGAACCAACGAGCATATTTTTGAACCTGTGGACACGCGCTCAAACTTGCACTTCCAAAACTGTCTGAAGAAGGTCTCCTTCAAAAATATGTGTCCAAAACATCAATACAATTGCAAAAGTGCAAGGTGCCCACATGAGAAGAGCCATGATGGTGCAGTGGTTAAAATGCAGTATTGCAGGCTAATTCTGCCCACTGCCAGGAGTTCAATCTTGACTGGCTCAAAGGTCAGTAAAATGAGGACCCAGATTGTTGGGGACAATATGCCGACTCTGTAAACCTCTTAGAGAGGGCTGTAAAACACTGTGAAGCGGTATATAAGTCTAAGTGCAATTGCTATTACTATATTACACAGGAAATACACAGTACTAACCTGATCCAGATGTAGGAAGGTGTAGGCAAAGGCGTATTTATATTAGGAGAAGTACCTATGGAAATGTAATTTTTGTGCTAACGGAGAGGGGATCACAACTGAGGCTATGTACAACTGTGATCTGGTTGTAAGTATTTGTCCTTGCCAACAGCACTAGTGGCATGTCAACTAAATAAAATCCTGGAGAGATTAGAAAAGAGGAAGGACTGAAAAAGCATCTCCAGAGTTCTCTGGGATGTCATAATGGTGGATCTGTCCCCCCTTTTTCATTTCTCTTGAACTCAAATCTTGTCTTGTCCACATTATCAGTCTTATGGTTCTCTTGTAAAATTCAGCAGACAGAGATGTACACCTAGGTCTTTTCATTGTGACCTGCAGCTTTCTTTCTTTCCACAGCGGTTCTAGATTTGCTCCTATCCAGCAGTTCTAGATTTGCTCCTATCAGTTCAAGTACAATAATTTCCTCATTAAAGTAAATTAAATGCCTATTTTAGAATCTCAGAGGAAGAGCAAATAGTTATGTCTCATACTCTAAAGGGGAGGAGGAATCAGATATAACTTGGGAAAAGGACGTTGGCTGGCAGCCAAATCACCACCTTGCTGATAGGCCTAACAGGATCCCTGCGGGCCCCATAACCTAAGATGCTGAGAGTGCAAAAAAAAAAAAAAAAAAAAACCAGTCGACCGGGAAGGAAGCAAAATCTGTCCTGCATTTTATAGGAGCTCATTCATGAAAATGGGGGAGGGGGGGTGAAGTCATATATCTTGATTATAAAGCAATGTATGGGGTAAAAAAAGTCAGGGGGTTGGCTTTCTCCTGCAGATGTGAATTCCTTTTGTAATCCTAAAACACAATTGTTCACATACAACATGCTTGACAGGATCATAGAATCATAGAATCGTAGAGTTGGAGGGGACCTCCCGGGTCATCGAGTCCAACCCCCTGCTCGAGGCAGGATTCCTTAAACCATCCCAGACAGATGGCCGTCCAGTCTCTGCTTGAAGACCTCCATCGAAGGGGAGCTCACCACCTCCTGTGGCTACCTGTTCCACTGGTCGATCACCCTTACTGTTAGAAATTTTTTTCTAACATCTAATCTGAATCTTTTCCCCTGCAGTTTCATTCCATTGTTTCTAGTCCTTCCTTGGGCAAGTGAGAACAGGGCTGATCCCTCTGCACTGTGACAGCCCTTCAGGTATTTGTAGACAGCTATCATGTCTCCTCTCAGTCTTCTTTTCTGTAGACTAAACATTCCCAATTCCTTTAACCGTTCCTCATAGGACATGGTTTGTAGACCGTTCACCATCTTGGTAGCTCTCCTTTGAACCTGCTCCAGTTTGTCAGTGTCTTCCTTGAACTGGGGTGACCAGAACTGGACACAGTACTCCAGGTGAGGTCGGACCAAGATAGAGTAGAGGGGAATAATAACTTCATATCATGTGAAGATCTAGCAGCTGCATCAATACCACTTACTGCCTTACTACGCAGGAGGGCTTAGTGTATTGTACCCAACGCAGCCTGTGTGCATTGTATCATAATCTGGTATGTTGCAAACAATAATTCCAAGGGATTGTGAAAAATAGGCCATTTGAATCAGTAATCACAACCACCTGCTACGCCGCTTTTCGATTTGGACAGTAAGGTTGAAATCAATAACTAAGTATCCTCAAAATCTGAATTTCTTATCCCCCTCTATCCTACAATGAGCAGTCTTCGAGAAAGACTTCGGAAGTACCAGCTTTGTCCATGTTCTCAGCAACGTACTATAGACTTGTTGACTTTTCTGTGGGACTTGTTCAGCCTTCTGAAAACTGGCTCTCCCCCCCCCCTTAACTTTGGTTTCTTAACCTTCAAATAGAGGAGTGCTTTCACTTAATCTGGGTTAGCCACTGGTGGGTGGCTCCTAGGGCAATATCAAATCCCACCTCTCCCATCTCTCTCCCTGCTTGCCCACCCATCCTTTATTCTCCTATCACTCTATTCTCGTTGTTTTCTTTTTTCATTGCTTAGTCAATTGCTCCATTACTTTGCTATTGATACATTCAGATTTCTTTTCATTTCTCTGGGTTTTTTTTTTAATTGTTGCAAGCCACCTATAACAGCCTTACAGTGAGATAGGCAGCAAGCAAGCAAGCAGACAAACATTTTTTTCTCAAACACTGCACTAATGAAACTTACTTTTTTTGCGAATGATCTCTTATTTAGTGATATAGAAGGGTCCAGATGCCACACTATGAAAAAATCTCATAAAGATCCCCTTTTTCTTCAGCTGATGATTTTCCATGGCTCAGTCAAAATTCTCCAATTTTTGCTCAGAGCTCCTGCCTCAGTAGAGTCAACCCACCTACGCTTCCATCCTTGGGGAACTTGCGCTAAGGAAAGATTGTCTGGTGGTCTAGCTGCCTCCCTTCCCTTCCCTCCACTTTAATTTACTTACCAACACTTCCCTAAAGATTTCTTTCAACCTGATTTATTGAGCTTCATTTAAGAATTTATTTCCCAGTTTCCGACAAAAAAAAAACTGCTTTCATGAAGCAGCCTGCTGTATAACCCACCTAATATAAATAAATCCTAAGCCGCAGGGAAAGAAAAACTATTTTTCATATATAATATTTTAAATCCAACTTTGTGCTTTAAACCTTTGCTCAGATTATAACCACCAGAACTCACCAATAAAGTGGACATCAGATCAAGGAAGCTTGAAGTAAACAGAAGAAATACTCAGAACTGCAAAGACAGGTTAGAAGCACAGAGTAAGGATGAGGAGACCACAAAAACATCTACTCTGTGTTCAGATAAAGGGATATTTTGCTACTGTGAGATGGTCAACTCTATAAATGCATAATATTTTATTTTTAAAGTTACTTTTGATTTCCATCTAAGCTACCTTCCAAAGAGCTCATTTTGGGGATTGCATTTAGTTATAAAACTAGGGGAATCAGAAGCAAAAACAGATTCAAATTAGAGGGTTCAGTTTCATGGTTTAGAATAAATCTAGGACTATCAAATTGAACCCCACTTATTGAAGCAGACCTTCACCAATATGGCTCTACTCCTAAGATGGGGAACCTGTAGCCATCTGCCTAGGGCTGAATGAAAGTTCTCAGCATCTTCCACCACTGCACTAGTTGGCCAAGACTCTCCATCATCATGATTCAGCAACATCTGGAGGGCCATGGGTTCCTCACTCGTCTCTTTCGCATTGCATAGGTCTTCCAAAGCTGTGTCTGCTATATCAGATTGATGCAACTGATTCAAAACTCCTCAGAAGCCCCTCTGATTATTGGTCACTCCAGCTAGAGTTAACATTAATTATCATTATTCCTTATAAAATCCTCACATCAAGGTTCATGATCTAATCAAAACCACTCTAAAAGGAGCTGGGAAGAGAAGTTGAAATGAAGTATGGAGCAGATGCAACTTTGCAGCTGATGGATGATCTGAAACGCTAAACATATGGAGGTCCCAGGTTGGGCGAACAAGCTCTGGAGGATGCTGCAAAAATATCTGGCAATGCACGTTTGCGTTTCCATCACTTCAGCAGAATGGTTACTCTACAGAGGGTTTCAGAACTGCTGCTTTCAAGGTGCTCCTTAAAAGCCCCAAAAGATCAGGACCACCTTGTCGCCACCCAGCTCCCTGCCCAAATTCCTTTGAAAACAGATGTGTCAAAGCATCGGGATTGTGATATGACAAAAGCTCAGGGAGGCCCAGCAAAGCTGGTCCCAGATGCTTTTGGGGAGCCCAAAAGCAATGATTGAGGATGAGCACCTCCGAATAGGCTGACAAAAGGAATGGTAATAAAACACCAAGAAAGGGAAAAGATTAATGAGGATTTCACAAATATGATAATTTCCGGATATCACTGCATTAAATTTAATTGGGTTCTTGGTCTGCTGGGAAAAAAGATGCCAGCAAAGCAGCTTGCCTGGGTTTGCTAAGAACATGAGCCGGATAAAGCTTCTGCATGCGCCAGCAGGAGTCTACACGTTTGCAAAAGATGCCACTTCAAGAGGCTTTCGTGCTCCTTTGTTGTATTCATCTGATGCTTCATTGCATTTTGATAAGAGATTGCGATGGCTGAACAAAGTGAGGGAAGAACTACCTTTTCTCCATACTTTATGGGACCGTCTTCTGCCACATACTTCCCTACGACCGGTGAGAGCGCACAGGGTCGGCCTCCTCCGGGTTCCGTCAGCGAAACAATGTCGTCTGGCGGGCCTTAGTGGGAGGGCCTTCTCTGTTGTGGCGCCCGCCCTCTGGAACCAACTGCCTCCTGAAGTCCGCATTTCTCCCACTCTCCTGGCCTTCCGAAAGAACCTTAAAACCCATCTTTGCTGGCAGGCCTGGAGATGATTGTGGACTGTTGTGTGAATGTTGAATGTGTGTGGGGTTTCTCTTTTTTAAATATTTTTTTGTTTGGATTCAGATTATGATCTGCTGTTTTTATGTATGTTGTAAGCCGCTCCGAGTCTTTGGAGAGGAGCGGCATATAAATCCAATAAATAAATAAATAAATAAATAAATTTAGTACAGATTAATAGCAGAGGATGGTTTCTTAAAGCAAACATCTTCTAACCATCAAGGCCCGTTAAATGAGCATGGATGCCCAATTATTAATTGCTATGTTTAGTTACTTTTACATTGCATAAATAAAGAAAGGGAAGTCTGGTCTACTACAAAGCAGAAGAAGAGAAAGAATAGCCTAATGAAAATACCTCTAGGCATATACAGAGCCCTCAGGCATTGGGGAAAAAAAAGGGAATGATTGGTTTCTATCCAATCCAATGTCTTGTTAGCTCATAAAGCACAACTATTAGGGTGATGGACACCCTGGGATTGTACAGCAAATGCTTATCAAGCTTTATCAGCCTGTCTTGAAATAAGTCAATATTTTGCATTTGATCTCATCCAACGTGACAGCTATTTTGTAACAATACTCACAGTAGCATACACACAAAATTGCAGATATGCCAACTTCTTCAAAAAGTCCCTTCACCCTGAGCTAGTAGTTTTGTCCCATTAACTTAGGATGGCCCTCCAAATGTTAGTCAACTGTGTTTCCCAGTAGTTTCAGACAGCATGGGAAATAAGCTTGAATCTAGTTATGAACCCACAGCTAAGTTTAGAATACCATCTTTCGGCTGTGGCGAGGAGGGCATTCGCCCAGGTTCGCCTGGTGCGTCAGTTGTGGCCCTATTTGGACCAGGAGTCACTCCTCACAGTCACCCATGCCCTTGTCACCTCGATATTCGACTACTGTAATGCTCTCTACATGGGGCAACCTTTGAAGAATGTCCGGAGACTGCAAGTAGTTCAGAATGCGGCCGCGCGAGCCGTCTTGGGTCTCCCAAGACATGCTCATATCACTCCAGCTCTCCGTGAGCTGCACTGGCTACCAATTGGTCTCCGAACACAATTCAAAGTGTTGGTTATGACCTATAAAGCCCTATATGGCAATGGGCCAGGATACTTGTGGGATCGTCTTCTGCCCCATGAATCCCAGAGACCGGTTAGGGCACATAGGGTTGGCTTCCTACGGGTCCCGTCTGTTAGACAGTGCTGTCTGGCGGGACCTAGAGTTAGGGCCTTCTCTGTTGCTGCCCCAGCCCTCTGGAACCAACTTCCCTCAGAGGTTCGTACTGCTTCCTCCCTCCTAGCTTTCCGAAAACTTTTAAAAACACATTTATGCAGACAGGTTTGGGGCGTGTGAGCTGTGCTCTGCCCCTGGGCCTTTGATTGGGACTGTATGTTGTATGAGTGGTAATACTTATATAGTTTTTATATTGTATATTACTATTTTAATTGATTTATATTTTTGTACTTGTATTTTTGCTGTGAGCCGCCCTGAGTCTAGGGAGAAGGGCGGCATATAAGTCAAATTATAAATAAATGAACAACTAGGGTCCACTGCTTCTTTGTCTTTGTCATAATCTCTTGAGACTATCTCGTACATTAAAAACACACAACATCCCTCAGTCCATGGTAACCGATACGCACCACAAGATACCACAAGGCTACCTTATACAGTACAATAGAAAGTAATGGAGAGGAAATGGTCACAAAATATGGATAACCACCTATAGCCCTTCAGAAGCTTAGAGGAAGTGACTAGCATTTGTTCAGCTATTACCATTATTACTTTTTCTGGCTAACCAGAATTGTCCCAGATGTATTTGAAGGTGTTCAAGCTGCCTTTTAAACCCACAAGAGGCATCTCTTTCCTTGGTGGCTGTATCTAGGCTTTCATCCAAGCCAGTCCTGGGGAAAATGCCTAAATAACAACAGGATATAACAGAAGGATAGGCAGAACCAGGAGGTGGGAGTCAAGAGAGGAATCCACCTGGCATAGGGATGTTCCCACAAGCAGTCTAAGTCCAACCCTCTTGAATTCCATTAACTCTTATCTAGCACCAATTTAGTGCTGATAGTTGACTAGATTCTTGTGTATAGGCATGAGCAAGGTCTTCAAACCTGGCCCTTTTAGGACTTGTGGACTTCAACTCCCAGAATTCCTCAGCCAGGCATGCTGGCTGAGGAATTCTGGGAGTTGAAGTCCACAAGCCCTAAAAGGGCCAAGTATGAAGACCCCTGGCTTAACTGGAACTTAAAGTGTGCTCCTGATTCTTCACATCTGACCCACAGCCACAGAGCCAATTCTTTTTATTTGTTTGGCAGACTGGAAAGTAAAATATTTTTCTCAGGTTCTCACCCACCAAACCTTCAGACACTCTTATTAGTCCTGTGTACAACAGATAGGGTGGTGTTTCTGTGCCTTTTGTTTAGCACTAATACCTTTCCGTGTGTGCTCCCCATTAAGCTTCAGTCTATGATGTAGGAATTGCTTTATTGACATTTAAAGGTCTCTGTCAATCTGGTCTGAGAAATCTTTACCATTTCCTGCCCTGAGATAAGCCCACCAGGTCAAGACAAAGCAATAAAATGAACCTCCAAACCCACTCAGGAAACCTGACATTGCTATGTTAATTGCACATTTATTTACAACTGAATGGTTGGTATTAATTTTGTTTATTAAAGATCTGGACCCCAGATAGCATTTAAATCAGGGTATCTCACCTAGGATAAGAGGGTTTCTATTGTACGTGAGGTCAAACATATTAATGTATATTGTGGTGGGTTAGAAAAGAGGAGAGATAATATTCTCCACTTATTACTGAAATGCCAAGGAGAATGTGAACAGATAAGGAAGTTGCAAAAAGCATCTATTAAGTTCCAGGAAGCTTTTGAAGATATTGGACAGTCTGGCAAAACTGTATTCGTTTGGTCACGAGTGACATAATACCTTTCCATTTTGTCTGAGGGAGAAATCAGTATTTCAGATTTCTCTGCCACTATTCCAAAATGGTAGCCTTATTATCAACATTTAACTTATCTTTTTGGGGTTGGGGGAGAGGTTATTATATTCCATTTCTCATTTAAAGCAATTAAAGCTTCACTTACTTATGACATTGTATGAACAGCCATTGTGGATATAAGCTGCTTAGAGATACAGAATGCTTTGCTTACGTTGAATGATAGTTGACTTTCCCAAAGTATCTTACTATCCTTTTCTGGGTGCTAGTTCTTTCTCCCCCTTTTTCTTTTGCTCTATTAATTACCTCTCCTCTCTCTTCCTTTATCTCTCCTCAAGTCCTCTTGGCTTTCTGTCCACCTTCCTTATAACAAGTGTCCAATTAACCCTTTGATAGAATGAAAGTAATCTACTCTTTCCTCACATGCCCCAACCATTAATTGATGGATTTGAGTAGAGATAGATAGCAGTAGAGTCTGCTTTCCGGCATCAATGGTCCCTTCTTACAAACCTAAGTAATATTTATTTATTTAGAATATTTATATGGCCACCCACTCACGCTCGGTGACTCTGGGCGGCTTACAAACAATAAAAAATTCAATAGAAAAGAATAAAAAACAATAACCCTCCTACCGCTCTGGTGACAACACACAACCGAGCAAGCCACTTGATGGGCTCCGTCCCACTCTGGGTTCCCCAGGTCCTTTGGCAAAACCAGGTCTTTCGGGTCTCGCGAACGAGTGTCAAAGTGGGGGCAGTCTAATCTCTGCGGGATGAGATTCCAAAGGGAGGGAGCCACTTTGGGGTCCCACCAGATGTAGCTCCTTAGGAGACAGAACCTGCAACTTTGCCTGCCTTCTCACTCCTGATGGGTTGGGTGGATGTAGCTGGGAGGAGATGGTCCTTCAGATATCCTAGTCCAGGGCTTTTCAACCAGTGGTACGGGTACCACCTGTGGTACGTTGGCACCTGGCAGGTGGTATGCGACCATCCTAGAAAAGTGGTAGTGGGGGAGGGGAATGAGCTGAACTGATGGCAGCACCACACAAGCCTGAGCAAGAGATGGCTGGAGCTTCAGAGCTGTCAGGGCTCAGTGGAAGTGCCAGGATCAATGCTGCTTTCCAGCTGATTGGCGCTTCTTCAAGACTATCAGGGCTCAGTGGAAGCGCCAGGATCAGCACCAGGCTCCAGGTGGAGCTCAGCACTGATCCTGGTGCTTCTGCTGAGCTCTGAAGAAGCACCACTCAGCTGGAAAGCAGCACTGATCCTGGCACTTCTGCTGAGTCCAGAAGAAGCACCGATCAGCTGGAATTTTGCAGCATCCCCAGGGTCTTGTGATTTACATTCAGATGCTTGGCCACTGATTCATATTTATGATGGTCACAGTGTCCCAGGGTCATGTGAAGTGACCAAAATCTGCTGCAACCACCCAGCAGATGGGGGGAATAAAAACCAAACACCCCCCACCCCACCCCCACTATTTTTTTTTGTCATCAAGTTTTTGACAACTTGCTAGGCGACTGGTGGTACTCGGATATTGCCATATCCTAAAAGTGGTACAATGGGCGAAAAGGTTGAAAAGCCCTGTCCTAGTCCCAAGACTATTCCACTCAACAATGTGGAATGCTTGAAAGAAGAGTGCAAATGGATTTTCCCGGTTATGTAAGAATGATCGGCCAATAGCATAAGAGCTTCAGAAGAAAGAACATTCCTCCAGTCTTTACTGAAGAACATTCCAACTTGCTTTTCGCCTTCTGGCTGCATGTCAAAGACTCGATTTCACCCCTTCCTTACCAACCTAACACATGAGGCTTCAGCTCTGATATGCCATTATGTGTCCCACTAATTCCGTATGTTTCATTTCTCAGATTTACATTAAATCAGATCATCCTGGATTTTAACTTACCCAATTGTCCAAGATTCTAAGCAGAACCTTTCCTGTTGTCTGTTATCTGATCCTTTCAGCAGAAGAAACTACCGTAGGAGCTGCACATGCATATATATATATTTTTCGCCAGCGAAGTATGTGCTGAGCATTAATGTCTGAAGATTTCCTTCAATGCCGCAAACAATTGACATAATCAAACTAAACATACAACCCTCTTAAATTTCAGATGAACCAAGAGCTACAGACAAGGCAACGTATCAGCACCACCAGCTAAATTATCACTAATCACTGTGTAAGATTTCAAAGTAAGACAAGGGCCACGTCAACCCCTTGGGACAAATGTAAGCAACAGCTCCTGGTAGAAAACTCCAGGGAACCATCTGCCTCTAAGACTGGAATGCAGCTATAAATCACCCAAATCAAATGTTAAAGTGAGTTTAAAATTCAGTACATAAGATTTGTTGGCAATCCAGCATAGAACACTATTCCCAGAGGTCTTGTGATATACTGTGAGAGAAGACATTTGAAGGACTGGCACCTTCATATGCAAATTTTCCAGGCTTAATGGATACAGTTTCCCTCCACTTTATATACATATTCATATATATGCATACGCAAAACACACACATATATGTAGATGGATACACACTTAGATGTGCCGTATATAGCCAGGGTTGGTTCATACATATCTGGAAACTAATTTTATATTTAATGAGGATTACTTTCCCAAAAGCCTAAGATCAGAATTGGATCAAACTTCCAGCATTCAGCTTAGAGAGCAATAGGTTGACAAAATTTAGTCTAGTCTTATGCATATTGACTCAAAGGGTAATTTCCTACAACAATTACTCTCATGTAAGGATGCAAAAGACCACAGCCTTCAACTTCAGTGAGTGGTGCAGAAGAGTAGAGTAGAGTAGAGTAGAGTAGAGTAGAGTAGAGTAGAGTAGAGTAGAGTAGAGTAGAGTAGAGTAGAGTAGAGTAGAGTAGAGTAGAGTATACTCTAGAATAGAATAGAATAGAATAGAATAGAATAGAATAGAATAGAATAGAATAGAATAGAATAGAATAGAATAGAATAGAATAGAATAGAATAGAATAGAATAGAATAGAATAGAATAGAAGCTGGAAGAGACCTTGGAAGTCTTCTAGTCTAGCCCCCTGCTCAAGCTATTCTCAGAATACCAGACTTCTGTCTACTATATCGTCTAGGAATAAAATTTTAAACAAGACCCATTGATTACCATGTATTTATTATAGAATTGTGTCTAGCATGTTTTAAAAATCCAGCAATGGTGGCTTATAATGGTGGCTCATAAATCAATATCCATGATTAAGCATTGCACACAACCCCAATCTACTATCTTAACCTTACTTAAATGAGAAACCACAGTCATTCCATATATTAGCGAAACAGGCAGACTCAACCAGAGATTGCATTTGGGAAAGAGAAATAAAGGCAGAAAACAAAACAGTGATGCAGTGAAGTTTGTGTCTTACAAGAAGTCCTCATTTAATGGCCATAGTTGCAACTGGCAATTTGGTTAAGCAAAGGAGTTGCTGGGTGAAATTGCAACTATACTTATAGGTCTGATCACAGCTTGCTTTGCTTTACAGTCCATAAATGTAAAGACTGGTTGCAAAGTTGTTATTTTCATCCCCCTCATAATTGCAAACAGTTGCTAAATGAAGCAGTCACTAAATGAGCATCTCCTGTATTCAGAACATTCTGGGAAGACTGGAAAAAGGGCAATGCTCTCATTTAGAAAGCTACATGAAACTATTCTTTTTGGTCAGACCTTTAGATAATTGGGTGGTAAAGATATTGCCTGTTACATACCTGCTCCAGTGCCTACATTTTTATTTTTATTCTTTTATGACACCAGACTCTCTGATTGGGGCATTTATAATTGTGTGACTATAAACTGCTCTCAACAAAATCAACTGATCCTCCCTCAGTTAAAGGTTTTCCGGGTCCAGTAACTACTTCCAGAGTCTGAAATCCAGAAAGCTTTGCTGGCTCAGTAGAAGATTAGACTGAGTTCCCAGAATTCATTAGAAATGGGAAAGCCACCACCAGTTCACTTTCATTTAGGTTTAAATAAAATAAACTTTGGCATCCTCCCCAGGGGAAGTCGTTCCATTCGATTGTAAGCTAAACCCAGCTGCCAGCTTTGCATGTAAAAATCTCCTGTCCAGTTTAGAGGAATCAAATGGCCATAGAGCATCTTCTGTAGAGGATAGGAACACATCCCCTTAGGATTTGTCTCTGCTTTTTCCCTCTGCTTGTTAGAAAAAGATAAAGGTAAAGGTTTCCCCTATTCAGTTGTGTCCGATTTTCTGAGATGGTTCTTATCTCTGTTTCTTAGTCAAGGGAGCCAGCATTGTCTGAAAACATTTACATGTGGCCAGCATGACTATACGCGAAGGGCACAGAACTCTGTTACCTTCCCACTGAAGTGGTGCCTATTTATCTACTCACATTCCCCTGCTTTCGAACTGCTAGGTACACAGAAGCTGAGGCAAGGAACGGGAACTCACCCCGTAATGCGATACTTGGGTCTCAAACTTCTGTGCCCCTTTTTAGAAGCTCGCTGTGAAGTACACAAATGGTGTTCATGTGACCACAGGACCCTGAGATGGTTGCTAATGTGAGATCAATTGTAAAGCTATTTTTAGCACTGCCATAACTTTGAACAATTGCTAAACGAGGCAGTCAAATGAGGTCTACTCTTAACCAATCTCTGCCCCAGTTAGTCATTGCTAGTACAAGGCTCTGTGTATTTGTATGGAAAGAGGTTCATTTTCCCACTAGATTACATCAGCTGCCCAAAATCCAGATGCTATTCTTCAAAGCTGCACAAAACGTTTTGTGCATGGACCCTCCTGTGGGTTTTTTTTTTAATTTAATCATATACTCACTGGAGAAGAGCCTAATGCTGGGCAAGATGGAGGACAATAGAAGAAGGGGACGATAGAGAATGAGGTGGCTGGATGGAGTCACTGAAGCAGTAAGCATGAGCTTAAATGGACTCCAGAAGATGGTAGAGGACAAGAAGGCCTGGAGGAACGTTATCCATGGGGTAGCAATGGGTTGGACATGACTTTGCAATTAACAACACAAGCATTAAGATGACAATCTTAAAGAAATGTTTTAAAAACTGAAAAAATCCTTCCCCCCCCCCGGCTAATTCGCTAGTTAACCTAGTTAGATTTCTTCATGGTAGTCTCTTCATAAGCCACCCTGTGCAAAACAAAGGAAATTCAGACTGAATTTGGGAGTTATACACTGTTCTGTTGCGTCTCCATGGAACTTTCACTGGAGCAAGGCCAGAGTAAGGCACTGATCAGGACTTGGGACATAAGTGGATCTTTGGAACTCAGTCAGTAATGAAGTATAATCTTCAAACAAGGAGTAAAAGGAGGATTTGCTTGTTATTCCAGATAAGTGATTTAGAAGCGTTGTATCATAACCATGGTTTGAATTCCACCAAGGTGAGATTCACATAAGGAGGATCTGGTTTGTGTTCCATATGGGTGGTTCAGAAGCTCCATGTCAGAGCTCATGGTTTGAATATCACCATGGTTAGTTTCATATAAAAAGGATCCGGTTGGTATTCCACATGAGTGGTTTAGAAGCTCTATGTCATAACCCATTGTTTTAATACCATCATGGCTAGATTCATTCACAAAGACGATCTGGCTAGTGTTACAAATTGATGGTTTACAAGCTCCATGATACAACCCATGGCTTGAATACCCCAAACAATGAGAGTCTGGTTGGTATTACACTTGGGTGGTTGAGGAGCTCCATGATAACTCATGTTTTGAATATTCCCATGGCTAGAGTTACTAAGATGATCAAAGGCCTGGAGACTAAAACATACGAAGAATGGCCAAGGGAAGAAGAAATAGAGGAGACATGATAGCAGTATTCCAGTATTTGAGGGGCTGCCACAAAGAAGAGGGGTCCAATTATTCTCCAAAGCACCAGAGGGAAGGGTGAGAAACAATGGTTGGAAACTGATCAAAGAGAGAAGCAACCTGGAATTAAGGAGAAACTTCCTGACAGTGAGGACAATCAACCAGTGGAACAGTTTGCCTCCAGAAATCGTGGGTGCTCCATCACTGGAGATTTTCGAGAAGAGACTAGACATTCACCTGTCTGGGATGGTATAGGTTTTCCTGCCTGAGCAGGGGGCTGGACTAGAAGACCTCCAAGGTTCCTTCTAGCTCTATTCTATTCTAGATTCACTCAATGTGTTCACACATGTGCACATGCTTAGAGCAATAGGCATTTTCATCTGGAAACTTCAATGCCACACTTTGTCCTTGGCTCAGCGACCACCTTGTATAAAATTTAAAGACAAAACATCCCCCTTGCTAGATTTGCATGATTTATAACCTAGTGTATCCAGTTTCAAAATATATTGTTCCTAAAACTGAATGCAGAGACCTTGCTTCCTCCACTTGAATCTGGGAGGCTGAAAGCAGAAGTATATAATCCTCTTGCAAATTAAACTCCTTTATTCAAGCTATTCATCATGTCTCTTTTTTTAAAAAAAGAATCCCTTTTCAATTGTTGCTTTGCAGTTATGGGAAATAGGAGAGTCATACCAACAGATGAGACAATAGGAAAAAATAAACCAGATTTTTAAAAAAACTGGAGTACATGTCTACCCGCTTAACCTCCATTTTTAACCGTTTCTTTTAAAAAAAAATAACATTTAAGGTCCACAAACTTCCCCAGAATAATAAGGCTAAAGGTGGGAGGGAGAAGGGGAGGGTATTAAAAGCCGTAAACCATTGACTGGCTTTCCAATTCCCTGTTTTATATTCCCAGGGCTCTTCAGGATCACACAAAAAAACCCTGCATTGTGGTTTCCTTTTGTCCCAAAACAGCATGAGACACAGATTTCCAATGCAGTCAATTCTGTTGAGTAGAAAAAGTACAAAGCAGATTCTAAGTTCAGCCTGCCAACTACCTAGCCTGTATGACATACAACTTACCCCTTGAGTTCTGAAGCACACACACATCATCACCCTTTAGTTGAAACAGACTTTGTGTAAAGTGCTATGACAGGGATGGGAACATGTACTGTAGCTCTCCAAACACTGGAAGACCTCTGATATCTGACTCCATTTTCATGCTGGCGGAGACTGCTGGGAATGATAGTTTAATAACTTTTGGTGTGTGTCAGATTCTGTACTCCTGCTCAGATACACTACAAAAGCACATAAACCACGTGATCTAGATGGAAAGATACAGACATAGTGTGGCGGGAGAGTCTGGTGGGCAGGGATGCTATCTGATGACCTGGCACTAGAATACACAACGTACTTTGTCACTTTTCTGTGATCCTCGCTGCCCCATTGCTGAATGCTAGATGTTTCTTCCTCCTGACAAACAGCTGTTTACACTGGTTTCACCTTTCCTTTTTTTAAAAAAATAATATTTTTGCTTATAAAAGTAAAGATGAAGGTTTCCCTGTCCAGCTGATTCCAACTTTAGGCAATGGTGTTCATCTCCATTTCCTTGCTGAGGGAGCCAGCATTGTCTGAAGACACTTCCGTGGTCATATGGCCAGCATGACTATATGTCAAGTCACACAGAATGCAGTTACCTTCCCAGCTAAGAGATATCTATTTATCTACTGCTCTTTAGAAGGCCAGATCCTGAAGTTGAAATTCAAGTACTTTGGCCACCTAATGAGAAGGAAGGACTCACTGGAGAAGAGCCTAATGCTGGGAAAGATTGAGAGCAATAGAAAAAGGGGACGACAGAGAATGAGGTGGCTGGATGGAGTCACGGAAGCAGTAGGCGTGAGCTTCAATGGACTCCAGAAGAGGGTAGAGGACAGGAAGGCCTGGAGGAACGTTGTCCATGGGGTCGCGATAGGTCGAACACAACTTTGCAACTAACAACAACAATTTATCTATTTGCACTTTTGTGCTTTCAAACTGCTAGATGGTCAGGAGCTGGAGCAAGGACAGGAGCTCACCCCATCATGAGGCGCTTGGGTCTTGAACCAAGGACAACCCCCCTTTTTTCCCTTATTTTTACTTAGATGCTTACCTATAAGAAGACCTTTGTCCATCCACTTATTGGACCACTCCCACTTCATCTGACCCCTTACTATCAAACAGATTGATATCCAATGATACAGGTAACAATCAGCTATTGGGAGATGGAGCGTGGCAGCTCAAGTGTTTGGAACGCTGAGCAGGAGATTAGCAAGCCCACGTTGGAGACCCGAGAGGTGCCATGGGGCACGCTTGAGCTCTTGTTCTTCACTCCAGCTCCTACCACTGACATGAAAGGAGCCCCCAACTGGGCATCCCCCAGGCAGCAGTGATGTCACTGGCTAATCCTTTCAACCTGGATGCGCCTCGGTGCTTCTGACACAAGTGCAAAAATCTATTGGGAAAAGTAAATGGAAAGGAGGGGAGAGATGCTTTCAAAGATCTAATATTCTATTACTGTATGCTTACGATAAAGATAATGTTAATATACATGGTTGGTAATTCTTGTCTGGACTATCTCAGCAAGCTGACACGTTCACACTCAACTTTTGGGGGCATAGCTGAACGAGGTGGTAGTCGTAAGAGAAGTAATTCTTATGTAGGATGTACAAAGCAGTAACCCTTGCCCACTCCATACAATTCAAATTAACGGTTCCTCTTGTTCATTCATTTTTCATCTCGCATAAACCAATACCAATGTGTATTTGATTATGTTTGCATGTTGTATGTATGGATCTTTGGATTGGATGTTATTATTATTATTATTATTATTATTATTATTATTATTAATTTTTATAAGAACATAAGAACATAAGAAGAGCCATGCTGAATCAGGCCAAAGCCCATCGAGTCCAGCATTCTGTGTCACACAGTGGCCCACCAATTGTACATGGGGATCTTGAGCAGAAAGAGAAGGCAAAACCCTTCCTTTCCCTTGACCCCCAACAAATGGTACCCAAGGGAATCCTGCCTGCCTCAACCAACATAGAGGCGGCACATGGACATCCGTTTTAATAGCCACCGATACACTTGGCATCCATGAATCTGTCTGACCCTGCCTTGAAGCTGTCAAGGCTGACAGCTGTCACGACCCCTTCAGGAAGTGAATTCCATAAATCAACGACCCTCTGGGTGAAGAAATATTTCCCTTTATTTGTCCTCACTTTCTTAGCTATGAGCTTTAGGGAGTGCCCCCTTGTCCTGGTATCATCCCATGCATGATTTTATACACTTCGATGTAGCTGTATTGTTGTTGTGAGCCGCCCCGAGTCTTGGGAGAGGGGCGGCATAGAAATTTGATTAAATAAATAAATAAATAAATAAATAAATAAATAAATAAATACCTGCTGCCTGCTTGGTTAGAATACAGTCATTTTATTTTCTTCATTAAAAGAAAAGAAAGCTTTGTACACAATATTATTTTTAATAAAAAAAAACCTAGTTTGGCAGGCCAGCTGTTTGAGTGTCTGCCTTAATTTAATCACAATATCTGTTCCCTCCAACAGCAATTGGGCATGAAAAACAACTGGAAAGAAATCAAGATGTGATCAGGGGAGGAAGGAAAAATATCAAATGATATCCTGTTATCAAGGGTGAGGGAAATCTAAAGGAAGCCCAATACAATTGTGCCATTTTCTGGTAAGACCTCAAAAAGGTATGAAGTAACCATTTCTGTTGTAATGCACCCTAGCAAGTCACCATGAGGCTTGGGACAAAGACTGCCATGTGGCTTGGAACAAAGGAATAAAGGCCATGTGGCTTGACCATACGGCCTTGGAACAGGAAATGGAGGAGGGGCTGGATGGACGTTGTACCAAGATTTGAATCCATTGGCCACAGGGGTGGCTTTGCCAGTGTAGCCTTGTCATTGGCTGCAGGAATAACATTGTCATTGGCTGTTTGTAACCATGTGATGCATTGTGTAACCGCCCACTGTAACAGGTAATAAAAGGGGAAGGCAGCCTTTTGTCTGTTGTCTCACACCCCAGAGAGAAACCTGACTGGAGTCATGCTTCCTTCTCTAATATTCGGCCCACGTGTGTGACCCACCAGAGAATTGAAGTGGCCTACGGAGGGCAAAGCTTCAATTTCTTTCTTTCTCCCACACCTGAATGGATTCTTTGTGGACAACTTTGATTTTGTTGCACCTTATTTTTCTTCTCTGTTATGGAAGGATTGTAATTAGAGAAGGATTTGAATTAGAAATTTAATATATTGAATAAACTATGCCAGTCAATACCACAGCATAGCATTTTAGGCTTATATCTGGGTGGTTTACAATGTAAGTATTATTTGCATATTGCCCCCAATGATCTAGGTCCTCCTTTTACTGACCGTGGAAGGATAGAAGGTTGAGTCAACCTTGAGCTGGTCGGGATCAAACTCCTGGCTGTAGGTAGAGTTAGCCAGCATTGCTGCATTCTAACCAATATGGCACCAGGGCTCCAATTGATATTACTGGTCAGTTCGATCCTGCAAGATTGGTGTGGTCCAGGTTCCTTCAATTAAACAATGACCTCTATTGGGACCCCACAAGCATGCCCTCTTTGTAGCAGTGCCCGCTTGCTGGAATGAGATTCTCCCAATATCTAGATGTTCATTCCTTTGCTGTTCACTCAGGCAATGGAGAGTGAGACCCCTTGTTTCACCATGCTTGCCATCTTTTATCTTGTATATGTTATTGATTTTATTGCAATTTTGTTAATTACTACGAACAACCCAGAGTCATTGCGGTATACAAATTTAATAAATTATAATTACTGCAAGCAGGACGAGTGTCTCGGTATAACTTTTTATGGTCTTAAAATTTCTCTTAAAGTCTTTTTTAAAAAATGAGGACAATCCTGCTGCAGTCCAACAGGCATGGGTGAAATCCTCCTAACAATCAAAACTGAGATCCGTTTGACAACTCAGATCAACCCAGTGGTGGGATTCAGCCGGTTCGCACCACTTCAGCAGAACTGGTAGCTAATTTTTTGTTGCCCAGACCCAGAATGGACTTCCAGAAGTGGCATCCACACAGAGAACCGGTTGTTCACATATTTGAGTCCCACCACCGGATGCGTGGGTGGGTGGGTGGGTGGGTTGGGTAGGTAGCTAGGTAGGTAGGTAGGTAGGTAGATAGATAGATAGATAGATAGATAGATAGATAGATAGATAGATAGATAGATAGATAGATAGATAGATAGATAGATAGATAGATAGATAGATAGATAGATAGATAGATAGATAGATAGATAGATAGATAGATAGATAGATAGATAGATAGATATAGTTGTGGGATTCAGCCAGTTCGCACCACTTCAGCAGAACCAGTAGTTAATTTTTTGTTGCCCAGGCCCAGAATAGACTTCTGGAAGTGGCATCCACACAAAGAACCAGTTGTTCAAATATTTGAATCCCATCACTGGATCAACCTCATTGTCCAATTGTTGCTTCCATCTTCTTGCCCCATAAAAGGAGATCACAATAGGGAAAATGTTCATCAAAATAAATACAGTATTAATAAACTGCCAATTAGCATCATAAGATAAACAAATCAGCCACTATTTGTTTGTGTTTACTCAGGGGTAGGAATCTCTGTGAAAATAATCTGCTGCATTTCAATATTTTCAAATTATGCACTAGGTAGCAGTCATAAATGCCACTAGTAAAGCAAATATGCGGCTCAGCAGTGTGAATGAATTAATTAGTATTTAATTGCTTTAAAATTTGCTGGAAGTTCTTTTGCTATCATTAATCACTTTTAATGGCTGCTGTAATTATAAGTCATCTTGTCTCTTTAGGTGGTCGTGGTGGGGACTTGAACTGCAGTGTTTCCCCTTCCCCAAAGTTATAAAGAAAGAAAGCTGTTAACAGTTTACCTTCAGCAATTCTAAAACAAAAAAAAAATTATTATGTTCCTCGTTAATTGTTGTTGACCCTCTTTGCTTATACTGCCCTCTCTGATCATCTTTGGCCAGAGAGGACAAGTGAAATCAAATGCACAATAAAAATTGCAAGACCTAATGGGCCAGAGGGTCTCACGCATCACCTCATGTTTTCACAATGATCCTTCTTTAAGGTAATGCACAGAACGGAAAGTTAACTAGATGGACTGGCATAGTCTTTGTGTCCCCAGTCTCTGAAATTGTACAGAAGCTCAGTGCTCCCGACCACGCGGAGCCTCGTTTTAAAGGGCTCCGGTCTACCCGCTCCGGTTTTGGAGCGGTCTGACTAGCTTGCCGCCCCCGGCGGCCTCCTCCCCGTCCCCGGGTCCCCACTTGCGTTTGGTAGGGGCGCTCCTTCGCCCTTCTGCGTCGACGATCGAACCTCGGCTTGCTTCCTTCGACGCCTGTGGGGTCCTGGTCGTCTTCCGGAGGCAGTCCGGGAGTCCGGGGATATTTCCCCCCGTGGCTCCCAAGACCCCAGGTCTGGGCGGCCCCCTGACGATCCCGGGCGAGGATGGAGATCCAAAGGAAACCCGACGAAAATTCAGGTAACTTTCAGACTAAAAAATTCTAAATTTCGTATTTCCAATAGCTAAGAAAAATTACTACTAGAGCTAACTAAAAAAACTAAAGTTTACCAGTCCTTTAAACCTAAAAAACCTTTTCTTCCTGGAGCTACCGGGAAGAGCTGTTCTTGGGCTTCAGACTAGGAAAAAACTGGGGAGGAAGCCAGGAGGCGGAGCTAAATTTCGGACCTAGTCTGTGATTGGGTGACAGGCTGTCACAACCCATTGGTGGATTCGGAATCCACCCATGCTGGAGAACGGAAAGTTAACTAGATGGACTGGCATAGTCTTTGTGTCCCCAGTCTCTGAAATTGTACAGAATCATTCGATTATTCCTTTGAGATCTTGCCACTCTTTTAATTCATTGATTTGAAAAAAGAAAAAAAAACCCAGACACCTGTAAACTTCTATTTTCTCTTGAAGACAGCCTTATCTGAGGTTCGAAGGACAAATTGGATGGAAGCCAACATTGGCACACCAAACTAGTCATTCAAAGTGTGGGAACAGAAGATAGAAACGATAACAAGCAGTTGATCTTAAACCCAAGGGAATTAAGGGAAACTGTACAGTCTGAAAGAAAAATATGAGAATATTTTTCTAAAGCATCTGCCTTTTCCAAATGAAGGAACCTTAAGAGGAACCATCTTGTTGTTGAACAAAACTGTTTCTTCACATTGATCTTTTTTAGCTTGTTAGCACTGGAAAGGTCAGAAGTTCCAGGAAAGCTTTTAAACTTGCACAAATAACATGTTTTACTCCCAGATTTTCCAGGCGTTTGCTTACAACACAAAAAGCAATGTATACTCTTAGTAGGAAGGACCCACAACAACACTAACGGGAGGGCTTCTAAGCTGCTGGAGCTTCAATACAGAGGCTGATCTCTGTTTTTAAACTTTATAAGCCAGCTGTCATGCCAGTTTTCAATCTTTGCCTTTTTATGTCAAACTCTTCTAGACCGATCCTTTGTTCCATCTCCCAACTCAAAGGCCAGATATTACTTTGACCAACACTTGTTGGGTTGTTTTGACTTCCCTCAGCCTATTCTGCTTGATCTGTCCATGTAATGCCAACCGATCTGTCCATGTAATGCCACCTGTTTTGTTTGGTTTTTATCTCCTCCAGTTTCCTGGATTGGTTGCTTGAAATGCCTACTTTTACTTCTTCCTGCTTATTCTCAGACCCAACTCACCTCCCCTCACACCTAAAAAAAAGTCTAGCACATCTTACCTATGATCTCATAGCAGTTTAGTCAATAAAAATCCATCTTTTTATAACATTAGACATGCACTTTATAATAA
This sequence comes from Bothrops alternatus, assembly GCA_034064705.1. Lineage (NCBI taxonomy): Eukaryota > Metazoa > Chordata > Lepidosauria > Squamata > Viperidae > Bothrops > Bothrops alternatus. Next base: position 342,825 of record JARGCV010000096.1, on the reverse strand, counting down.
AATCCCACTACCTTTTCAATTCAGAAAAAGGAATGCAAGAAGAAGGTGGGTGAATAAAATAGTTTTTTCATCAGTGCTAATACATTGATACAGGAAATCTCTCTTTATGACAGAAAATTCCACCATCTGGCCCTCTGAAGCCCCGTTCCTTTACCAGACCACTAAAAAGGATCAGAATTTGAGAATTTTGAATTTCATGTGGTGCCCATTTGAAGGAAAAGATTTAAAACCTCAGGTTTTTCGCTCCTATGGCTACAGAAGGAAACACAGAGACATATAAATACGACACACACACGACAAATTGAAATATGTTGGAGAAAGTGTGAAAGCCGTGAAAGCAAAATAAATAGAAGTCCAAGAATGTATTCATCAGCTCTTTCAAGTGGTTTTTTTTTTAAGAAAGAAAGAAAAAAGAAAGCGCTCTTATGTTTTGTACATTTCAGAATAAAAATATTGTAGCATAAGCACATGGCCACCAACTGGAGCTGGGCATCTGCCATGTTCATGTAAAGTATATTCAAATGAAGCTACTGCTCACAGCACCCATTATGTTGCTGTCCTCCATCAATGATGCATGCAGCAGCCTGCATAATTAAATGCCCATTTTAGCTGGAACCATTCTTTCCAACACCGAGTGGGAGATATTTCCTTGATTTACAGCCTTTCGTTGAGGGACTGTTTCAACATCACTGAATAAAGTGACTTATGATCAGTTTTCACACTTAACAACCGTTGCAGCATCCCCATGGTCGCATGACCAAACTTTGGGTGCTTGACAACTGGCATGTGTTTATGAAATTTGCACTACCCCAGTGTTGAAAGAAAAATCTTCATCAGGGTCCAGTCCAAGCTGGGAATAAGCAAAATGGAGACTGCTTTAGAAAGAAGGTTATAGTTTTTTGAAGAGGAGAGCCAGACAGAAAGATGGCTCTGGGAAAGCTGACCACATGTAGTAGGGAGTGGTGGGTTTTTATACCTTCTTGAGCTTTTGTTTGGAGTTGTTCCTGTGGCATGAACTTTGACCTGAGTCTGAGTGTACCTTTCTGGTATTCTGAGAGTGGTGGGTTAATCCTATTATGTCCCAAAAGGTCATATCCTGCTTCCCTGTGGCTGTGGCTGATGGCTATGTCCTGTGTTGAATTTTTTTTGTATGAGGGATTATTGATTCTAGAGATCTTTGTCTTCCTAATCCAAGCTTCTTGGCTCCAATCTTTCTGACAAGATTATCAAGTCTGCATTTCTGCAGACCTGGTTTCTGTTTGGGGCAGAGAGACTTTAAGATCCTTTGGGGAAATATATTCTGCCTTTTTAATATTTCCCAAAATATTTCTTTCTTTGGATTCTTCCCACACCAGGGTCATGTGATCAACATTTTGTAACCTTCCCAGCTGGCTTCTGACAAACAATGTCAACAGGGGAAATTGGATTCCCTTAACCACCGCAGGGGTTTGCTTAACAGCTGTGGCAAAAAGTTTGTAAAATAGGGCAAAACTCACAACTCCCTCACTTAGCAAATTTTGGGCTCCACTGTGATCGTAAGTCGAGGGCTACCTGTATTATTTTTTCCGAAAGACAGCACAAAGGATGTTTATTCCATCACTTCACCACAGCCAACCCTTGTTCGAGACCCATGGGCTGTCATGGGGCAGGATTGAGCTCTCGTCCTTCCCTCCAGCTCCTGCCACGGACATGAAAAGAGCCCCCAACTGGGGGTCCCAAGATTAGTCAATGACTAATCCTTTCAACCCGGAAGTGACTCGGTGCTTCTGACATGAGTGCAAAATAAATAAATAAATCACATTTTCTCAGTTCCTTAAATATCTACATCAACATCTATGACTGACATAGGTGTCAGTCGAGTAGCTGGTCTATGTCCAGAAGCAACTCAAGATGCTACTTCCTGCAGGTCACATTTTCTCTAATTATCAGGATGTGTTTTTCCTTCCCTTTCCTGTTCTTCCATCATGGGTCTGGATCCTCCCACTGAACTAGTTGTCAGACTCCTAATCCGTGGGTCATGACTGTGTTGACGAAGATTAGCATGTTGAGAGGTGTGGAAGGAGAGAAAGACTGAGAACATAGCCTTCTTGATGCCCACCCCCATCGAGCAGATGAAAAGCCCAAAGGGATAAGTGTTTGACTGCTCCTTCAAGTATTCCTCTGCAGTACTTAAAGACATTTCCATAGCAGGACTTTATGAATACTAAATGAACACTGGGCCTTGTTCCTTCACCACACCAAAAAGAAAAACTAGAGAGAGGAAATAGGAGGGAGACAGAACTCTTTTATCCACTATTTCCTTTATGGCTGACACTGTGCATCACATACTGCTCCTACCGGTCTCACTTCAGACCTAGATACTGACCTTCACAAAGTCACAGTGGAAGCTGGGCTCACATCAAGAGAAGATGGAGAGTTGAAGTCAGATGGACCAGGAATGAAAATTGATTCTAATAAGGCTTGGAATATGTATCAACCTCTTTCTCTTTCTATTGGGAACTGATAGTAGAATTTACATCTGATAATATGGGGGAAACAGCCATGCTGTCCAATAAACAGGAATATCTGACCACTTAGGAACCACTTAATTCTCTTAGTATGGGGGAGGAATCTGCTGCTTTGCTCCTGTGCCATGGCAGAAGGGGAATTTCTGCAGCCTCCAAATTTATTGTTGGCAGCCTATGTCTGACTGCACTCCAAAACTAACAATGGGTTCACCAAAAATGGTAATACATGTGAAATCCAAAACTTCTCTTCTTCTTCTTGTGCCATATCTGTTATCGGACGTTGGCGATCATGTTGGCGATCCTGTTTGTATCAGCAGCCGCACAAAAAAGTGCTGCTGAGTTTTGTCCAAAGCAGTCCCTTAGATTTTGAAGCCACGATGTTCTTCTTCTGCCTGGACCTTGTTTGCCTTCAATCTTTCCCTGGAGGATTAAATGGAGTACGCCGTATTTTTCTGGGTGTCCAAAACTGCAAAAGTGCAAAAGGCCCCCAAGAAATCCAAGGGAAAAAAATGGCAAAAGGCAACTCCAGCTGATACAGAACAGGAAACCCCCACGCACTCTATGACAGAAGTTGTCATTCTCCATTAAAAGAAATGAAGTTGAACTTAGCCAACAACAAGTAACTTGCTTTTGCTCAGCACTCTGAAGAAGACACCAAGGATTCAGTTAATCTAATAAAAGAGAATATTTGTAACTCAGGGTCAATATGTGGGGTTCTTGGTGCTCTCTGAGCGTGGTTAATTTCTTGCAAATGTTTCATCATCAAACTGGGTAACCTTATCAATTTCAGATACAAGAAACCAGGAACCAGGATAGAGTTCAAAAAGCAGTACAAGTTTATTCCAGGTAACCTATACGGAAGAAACTGAACTACTAACAATCAAGGCAAATTGGTGCCAGGTAAGAGTCAACAGAGACTGAACCTAGGTCTCTTTCAGGGGCATAGGGACTCCAGACAGATGACGTATTTGACCCCACCTCAGCTTAGTCATCTCCTATAATCAGTACACTGATGATGTTACCTAGTTTGGTAATGAAACTTCTGCAGGAAATCCACCAAACTCAAACAGCACCAAGGACCTCATGATTCGGTTTGTCATTTTAAAATGGGTCGAGCCTTCCTTTCCTCCATTTGAATTTAGTGCCAACCATCTTTTGGGACTGAACATTTACAGAAGATCGGCTCCAGATCACATGTTACAGAAATGATGAAAAGTGTCTTAGTTTCTGTATTATTAGGACTGTGCTTTAAAACATGAGCGTATTTTAACAGAATAACAGAATTACAAGGGACCTTGGTGGTTTTCTAGCCCAACCCTTGCTCAAGAAAGAGACCCTCTTACCATTTCAGACAACTAGCTATCCAGTCTCTTCTTAAAAGCCTCCAGTGATGGGGCACCACAGCTTCTGAAGGCAAGCCATTCCACTAGTTAATTGTTCTCACTGTTGGGAAATTTCTCCTTAGTTCTACCGGTAAGTTGCTCCTCTCCTTGATTAATTTCCACCCATTGTCTCTTGTCTTGCCTTCTGGTGCTTTGGAAAATAGGTTGACCCCCTCTTTTCACACAGAGCTTCAGCAAATTCATGCCTCAATGCATCCAAGCTAAATGTGTGGCCTATAAAGAAACTGAACAATTTTGCCCACTCTTAAATCACTGGCTCATGATGCAGCCTCAGGATGGGTTCCTGCATCCTTTTCATATACCTCCAGTAGAGATGGACCCTGAGGTTCATCCATAGCTTTTCATGGCAGATGAAATACCCATCCTGTATCAAGCATAAGGGAGTCGCAAGGCTTAATTAATAAGAGTGCACAACAATACTGAAGAGCTTGTTAACTACGACTTAATTGCCAAATATTATCATGATTGCCTTAGGAAGCAGAAAGGATCCTTATATTGATAAAAACAATTGCACGGAAGTCACACTGGTGATGTCAATCAAACTTCGCCCCCACCTCCAAGCATTTGCTGATCCGTCAATTAATGCATCATCACAATTTTGCAGGGAAAGCTAATCTTCTTTTCAAAATCAGAATCCATAATTGCACGTCAACTTTCCCCAATAGGAGTAATTTTATGGAGAAAATTTACAGCATGTCACAAGGTGCCCATTCAGGATTTCAGACTGAATCCCTTACACCACTCAGAGCTACATCGTAAAATTCCTCCATTTTAAATTCTAACCATGCAAATGTGAGCATCCAGAACACCCTTAGGACAACATCACCTCTCATTCCCAAAGCCATTCAGAGCCAGTGACATCGAATGGCCGTAACGAATTTAAATATAATAACTGTTTTACAGATCAGGCAGAATTGTGTAATCAAAAGTTCCTCTGAAGAAACCGACCCAAATATTTATCTATGCATGTAATGGCAGCTTTCAGAGTGAACAATAACCATACATTTTATTTGCTTCTGAAAAGATGGAAGCCTATATTTTTTTTTACAAGACAACTTGGGATGAGAGTGTTTTGCCTCCCTAATTCTTCAGTAGCCCCAAATTTGCATTGCTAGGCGAGACATTTGTTAAGTGAATTTTGCCCCATTTTACGATGTTTCTTGCCACAGTCATTAAGTGACCCACTGCTGTTGTTAAGTTAGCAACAAGATTGTCAAGTGACTCTGGCTTCCCCATTGACTTTGCTTGTCAGAAGTTTGCAAAAGGGGATCATATAACTCAGCGGTTCTCAACCTGTGGGTCGCGACCCCATTTGGGGTCGAACGACCATTTCACGGGGGTTGCCAAGCACCGCAGTCCGCCATTTTTTTTTAGTCGGCCATTTTTTTTGGGTCGGCCATTTTTTTCCCTATTGCGATGCGGGCCGTCGCGCCCTGCATGCACGATGCACCGCGCATGTGCGGTGCAGGCCCGCCATTTTTTTGGGGCGGCCATTTTTTTTTGGTCGGGGTCGCGCCACGCATGGGCGGCGCAGGTGGGGTCTCGGCCTGAAAAAGGTTGAGAACCGCTGATATAACTCCAGGACACTATAACCGTAATAAAAATGAGTCAGTTGCCAAGTGTCTGAACTTTGATCACATGAGCACATGGGAGTTTCAACAGTCGTAAGGGTGGAAAAAAAACAGTCATCAGTCCCTTTTTTCAATGTGTTATAACTTTGATTGGTCACTAAATGAAATGTTATAAGTCAAGGACTACCTGCACAAAAATCAAGATCTCCCCAAAACCATTACCCAATCCAAAGGAGGGAAAAAAACACTACTCCAGCAGGAAAAAAAAAAAAGACTGGTGAGACCCCACAATAATTAATTGGAAAACATCCATTTAGAATTGCCCTCTAAATCCTCATTAAGTTGGGTGCTGAGGCATTGCCCGTTAATCCTAAACATTTTGCCGTGAGCCCAAACAAATAACCGCTGTACAATTCTGCAAAAAACAAAACAAAAAACCAACAACAACAACACCGAGAGAATGAAGAAAGGATTCCTTGTTTTGCTTTCTTTAAAGAAAACAAAATAAAAGAATCACCTGCCCAGAAATATATTAGGCTCAATTTAAAAGCCTGACAATTTAACAACACGTTCATGGGAAATCGGCTGTTTACTAAAAGCTACAGTTCATGAAAGCAAAAGTAATTTGTGTAATTTATTTATTTATCCCGTCTGAAAGGATTGGGGATCCAAAAAACGGGAGTAAAATCACAAAAGCCAAGCCAGTGCTTTTCAAAAGGCAGCATGGGAAGACCTAGAGGTTATTTCCAGGTATGGACAGAAAGGTGTGTTAATATACACAGGTAGTTCTCCAATTACAACTGTTCATTTAGTGGCCCTCTGGAGTTACAACAGCACTGAAAAGAGAGACTCATGACCATTTTTCATACTACCATTACCGCTCCCCATGATCAAATTCAAACGCGTGGCAATTGACTCATACTTATGACGCTTTGCCACATCCCGGGAGCCCTGTGATCCCCTTTTGCAACTTTCTGACAAAGATTCATTTAACAACTGTCTTGCTTAGCAAGGGAAATGTGGGGCTGTGTTGTGTAAATAAGTTGAGGACTATCTGTATGCGACTTTTCCAGTTCCAAATATTTAGGTACAACACATCCGCCCATAGAGCTAAATCAGTGACTAGTGTGTTTCAGAGTGCAGGACAGATCTACATAATTGATACATCCTAACACTTGTCATTGCCTCATACCTGGAACACACAACACATGGCTGCCACTCATCCCCTATTACTATTTCCACTGAAAAATCCATTTGTTTCTCCCTCACTGTTTGAGAATGCTTCTTTGAGGCATGTGTGCTTTCTTCGGAGGGCTCAGAACAATGAATTTCACTTATTGGTACTACAGTTGCTACCACAACAGGGTGAACAATTTGGAGCCTCGTTCCCCCCCCTCCCCTCAAGTTGCGATTTTATGTCCTTAAATTCCCATTCCTTAAAACTTTCTGCCATTCTGAGATGCAAGAACACATGCAAACGGGAATTAGTAGCCCCAGGAAGGGACGTTTTAAAAAAAGAAGAAAAGATGCAAAATTACATTTTCCAAACCCAGTTTTGCTTGCCTGTGAACCCCTCCCCTCCTCAAAGTGTTAAGTTCACCCTTAACCATCATTAAGAATTCTGGGAAAGAAACGTCTTACTGTTTCTATTAATAGGAAAAATCAAACAGAAGTTTTCCTTTTTTTTTTTTAAATAGGCACTTACAAAAGAAACCGCCTAGATGGATTTCTGAAATCAACTAACTTAGGATATTTTCCCAAGGAAACAGAATATGGAGAAGTAACCTGTACCAGCTGTGACTGAATAATTCAAATTTGTTTACATTTCCAGAAAGAAAATTGGTGTTAAAACACAAATAAATCACACACAGGCAATTGGAAGCTGCAACTGCAGTGCATTTAATTAATAAAACTATGTCGGCTTTCTGGTATGTCTTATTAGTCTCCTGCAATACCAGATAAGTGCTTCATAGCCACATCATAAGCATGATGGATATTATGCTATCCTGGTTGCCATATGCTTCCTGAGCCACAACCTGAGTTTTGAGAACTGCAATCATGAGGCCTCACACATATAAAAGAGGCTTCAATGTAGATCAGGGGTTCTCAACCTTGGCAACTTTAAGACTTGCGGACTTCAACTCCCAGAATTCCTCAGCCAGCAAAGCTGGCTGAGGAATTCTGGGAATTGAAGTCCACAAGTCTTAAAGTTACCAAGGTTGAGAACCCCTGATGTAGATCCTGACCTGTTTTGGCCTTTACATCCTCAAATAAACTGGGCAGCAGCTGCAAATGGTCCCAACTTTCCCCAACCGTTAACAAACAAAATCTTACATTTTGCCCCCCCCCTCCGAGTTGAAGTACTGTTCTAGTTTCTGAGGCTCACCGCTTTATTTGATGTGCACCCAAATCAAATCAATCCATTTTTTTAAAACTGGGGAGCAATGTAGAGTAGCCCCTCCTGGTGTACCCCAGACAACATGACTTTATCATGGTTAAATAATGTACACAAGGATCTCCCAGCAAGAAGCAGTAGCAGCATGGATATAAAAAACAATGGCTCAGATCCATTAATGTTGCATTCTGTTACACCATACAAGATAAATTTAAAAAATAAACAAACAAGCAAGCAACGGTTGGCTCTCCCCCAACGTTTATCAAGAGCCCACAACAGACAGCTTTGCATGAGATAATTCTACTCTGTAATCAGGAGTAAGGCCTGAAACCAGAGTTCCCAACTGTGAGCAAGAATGCTACACCACCCTTTCACACGTTCAGTAAACTCGTTAGAATTCTACGAACAGTCCAAAAATTTCCCAATAATGAATATCAGCCTCACTGTTGTTGCCTCCTCTGATAGCACAGAACAGTGTTTCTCAACCTTGACAGCTTGAAGATGTGGGGACTTCAACACCCAAAATTTCCCAGCCAGTTGTGCTAGCTGAGGATTTCTGGGAACTGAAGTCCACACTTCAGGGAAATGACAGAGTTGGAAGGGGCCTTGGAGGTCTTCTAGTCCAACCCCGTGCTCAAGCAGGAGCCCCCTTCCATTTCAGACAAACGGTTGTCCAATCTCTTCTTAAAAACCTCCAGTGTTGGAGCACCCACATTTTCTGGAGGGAGGTCATTCCACTGATTAATTGTTCTCACTGTTAGGAAGTTTCTTCTTAATTCCAGGTTGCTTCTCTCCTTGATTAGTTTCCATCCATTCTTTCTTGTCCTGCCCTTTCATTAAACTAGACATATCCAATTCCAAATACCCCAAATAAAATAATCCCAAAGCTGAACTACGCATCACTAACAAAGAAGTCCTTCCTGAAAGAAAGTTGTCAAGTATGCCAAAGCAAATACTGGTACAGAATATTCTACACAACCATCCCCCAATTTATTCCAATTCAAAATACCAACATAGTTGAGTGATCTTTGATAAACCATATGCTCATGTTACGGGAATCAGTATTTTGCCAAGAATTAATTACGTCTATGCATGAACCCAATAATTTCAAGGATTTTTAAACATGCAGCTCCAGAATTAATACGACTTTACAAATTTTACATCCCATCAATAAATGAATACATGTTAAAATGAAATAACTGTGTTCTTCTAGCTCATTAAGTACTTTCCAATTAACTACATTGGCTCTTCCCAAGATTCTCACAATGCTTTGTGCCGTTCAAAGATAGACTGCATCCTTCCTTCTTTTCAGTTTTCAAAGGCCAACTATTGATCATAATTTATTGACCCACAGATGGAAAGAAATAGCATCATAATAAAAAAACAACCTAGGGAATTGTCAGGAACTATAATAACCTTAAATATTGGTTCACTCTTTTTTACATCTCACCCTAATTTTCAAATTCCAAAATAAGATGGTGCCATTGCTTACCTTTTCATCTCTTCTTCAGCTGACATATCTGATCTATACTCAAGGAACTCACGAAAATGGAGTAGACCCAAGTTCATATGACAATAAGGGGTGGTCAAGTTGATAAGCCTGTCCTTTTCCTCTTTGTACTGTATATCCCATAATCCCACTGCAACAAGGAGATGCAGACTTATCCAAGGAAATTTTAACTAATCCTACCATTTTAGTACCCAGAATGTCTGCACTGCCGTTCTTTTAAGCCCCGTGCTTAAACAATGTCAAATAAACATTTTAAACAAGGAAACTGTTCTCCAGGAACGCTTTCTGAAGTGGTTAAAGCCCAGAGCTAGAAAGAGGTGAGAATGTGAGTTCAAGTCCTGCTTTAAGCACTGGGCTTGGAATGGGACAAGTTGCCTCAGCTGACTCACTGCAGCTGACTCAACGTAGCCAACTCACTACGGGACAACTTGCTGCAATCAACTTATCATGGGACAACTCAATTCAACTTGGGACAATTCATTTGGGGAGGGACAACTCAAGAGAGGGACAAGTAAAATTGCAGCTAACCCCAGCTTTGAGGACCTGTAACTTAAGAAGGTTCAAACCTAATGCAAGACAAGGGCCACTGCAATTTGCTTGTCCCTCTCTTGAGTTATACCATGTTGAACTGTTTTGCGGTGTGACTTATCACACCGCAAGTGGGCCAAGGTGAGTTATCCTATGGCAAGTTGGCTGGGGTGAATCAGCCAAGCAAGTTGGCCACTGCATGTCATCCTAGACCCACTGAGCTACACACATTCAACAGTGCAACTTGGCTTGTTCATCTGAGATGCTGGCTAAACCTGGCCTGATTTCCTACGTGAAATACAGGAAACACAGATACAATTGCCAAATTCAGATTTGTTTTCTTATTCCTGTCACTGCATCACCAGGCTTTTTCAGCAGCATATCATTATTTCCGTTGATTGCAAAATAGAAATGAGAAGACTCACTTCTCCAGTAGTACATTTTCTTCATCTCCTATTAGATGCAACACAATTACAGTGAATACATCAATTCCTGGGGCCCCATCTGTGCTGAAAAGCAGCTATCTTAAGAAAAAAAAAGCTGGCTTATTAATGGAATTGTATATTCCAGGATTAATCAGCCTGTGTTGGCCATTTACATTTCTCTTTTCTCTATTCCTTGTATGAATTTAACAGGCTGAAATAGCTGGAAAATGATATAACTTTTAGGCTCCCCGTTTCTAGCTCAGGGGTCTTCAAACCTGGCCCTTTTATGCTGGCTGAGGAATTCCTGGAGTTGAAGTCCACAACTCATAAAAGGGCCAAGTTTAAAGACCCCTCCCTGCCTTAACCATTATATCAACATGACTCTGGGCATGAATAATCCTTATTCATGTCCCTCAATTCCCTTTTAGTTCTTTCATCCCTATTCAGCAAATTAAGATCAGATTACAAGGAGCAGATGGATGAATGGAAGTCTCCAAGTCAAGATCCTAAGGATACTCACAGGCTAGCAAGCCTTTTCAATGAGTATACGAGGCAGTATCAAGTTGCCATTGTCAAAGATGGCTATTACTGCAACTGCCAAGTCTCTGTGCAACTGCCAAGTCTCTTGAAATGCCATAATACAATATGACTTTTCACTTTAATGGGATTTTTCTAGACTACTTGGTAGGGGAAAATAAAGCAGGAGGGGGAGTAATTCCATTAACCATACTATAAAGGCACCTGTTTATTAGTACTTTATAACTGTGGCAAAAAAAGAAAAACAAATTAAAACACCTCACCACATGTCTCCAACCTAATTACAACTGACAAATATGAAAATTGAAATCAAAATTATATTTTCAGTTACAGTGCTCTGTACTTTTCTGGTTCACTAGCTTTTCAACTATTTTTTTTTGCCAATAGTCTCTACAGTAGATTGAATATTTTTCCACCTTTATTTGTGCTAGAAGCTTTTGAAGGATTGAATCCAATGTATTTAGCTCAACTCTGGACTCAGAAGAACAAACTGGTTCTGTTTGCCAATCACAAAGACCTGAAAGTTGTATAATAATAACAATAATAATAATAATAGTAATAATAATATAATAATAATGATAATAATAATAATGGTGGTGGTGGTGATGGTGGTGGTGGTGGTGATGATGATGATGATGATGATGATGATGATGATGATGATGATGGAAGGGACCTTGGAAGTTATCTAGTCCAACCCCCTGCTCAGGCAGGACTGGGTTGCTTGTAAAGATCCACATTTAGAACTTTTGTCTACTTTTGCATTCAAATCTTGACTGTAAAAATAAGCTTGTTTCCTACTAAAAATGTTCTTGCTACATTTATATTCTTCAGGTGTCAACACTGTCCATTCATCTTATCTGCTAAAGTGCTCCATGTATGAGTGCTAAAAAAAGTCAATGGGTTATTCCCACCATGACTTTAAAAGAGAGAGAGGTTCCATTTATTTTATTTAGTGTATGGCATCTACAGAGGTCATGCAATCATTGACATACAAATTTAGTATAATGCATAAACCATAATAAAATCTCCATAATATGGAGAATTTCAGGGGGATATATGTTATAATTTTGTAGGAAGAATTCAGAGAAAGAAATATTTTGGGAAATATTAAAAAGGCAGAATATATTTTCTCAAATAATTTTAAAGGCAGAAACCTCTCTGCCCCAAACACAAATCAGGTCTGCAGAAATGCAGATGTGATAATCTTGTCAGAATGATTGGAGTCAGGAAGCTGGGATTAGAAAGAAAGATCCCTAGAATCAACAATCCCTAACACCAAAAAATCCAAGTCATCAGCCACAGCCCCAGGGAAGCAGGATATGAGCTTTGGGACATAACAGGATTAACTCACCACTATCAGACACACTCAGACTCAGGGCAAAGTTCATGCCACAGGAACAAGTCCAAACAAAAGCCCAAGAAGGTATAACAACCCACCACTCCTTGCTACATGTGGTCAGCTTTCCCAGAGCCATCTTTCTGTCTGGCTCTCCTCTTCAATAAACTACAACCTTCTTTCCAAAGCAGTCTCCATGTTTTGATTATTCCTTGCTTGGACTGGACCCTGATGAAGATTTTTGAAGGAAAAATCTTCATCAATTTGATATGTAAGAAAGCTAACCATCTCACCATTTCTGATGGGGCTGTAATAAGATCGTCCAATCATAGCCTTGAAATTTCCTGGGGGGACATTCTTGAACCATTTGTGTTATAGTTTATGCTGGTGCACCACAGTTATTCCCACCTATAGAGCTTTGCCTTAGTTCTGGCATGGCCTGTCCCGATTCTCTTCAGGTGGCTCCATATATAATAATAGTAGTAGTAGTAGTAGTAGTAGTAGTAGTAGTAGTAGTAGTAGTAGTAGTAGTAGTAGTAATAGGCACCTTGGGTGCAATCCCAAAACAACTTGAGCACCACTTGAACACCATTGGCATTGACAAATTCGCCATTAGTCAATTGCAAAAGGCGGCCTAACTAGGAACTGCTTCCATCCTGTGACAATATTTGTAATATCATCAAACATCCACATCTGCCTATCCCAGGTCCTTGGTAAGGACTCGACAGGTAGACAAAATGCCAAATCCAGTCTGAACATCTGGCTGACTGTGCGATGATCCATAACAACAACAACAACAACAATAACAACAACTTACACTTGGAATCCTGCATCCAGTTTTGGTCACCACGATGTAAAAAAGATGTTGAGACTCTAGAAAGAGTACAGAGAAGAGCAACAAAGATGATTAGGGGACTGGAGGCCAAAGCATATAAGGAAAGGCTGCTGGAATTGGGTATGTCCAGTTTAATGAAGAGAAGGACGAGGGGGGACATGATAGCAGTGTTCCAGTATCTCAGGGGCTGCCACAAAGAAGAGGGAGTCAAGCTATTCTCCAAAGTACCTGAGAGCAGGACCAGAAGCAACGGATGGAAACTAACAAAAGAAAGAAGCAACCTAGAACTAAGGAGAAACTTCCTGACAGTTAGAACAATTAACCAGTGGAACAACCTGCTTCCAGAGTGGTGAATGCTCCAATACTGGAAGTTTTTAAGAGACTGGACAGCCATTTGTCTGAAATGGTGTAAGGTTTCCTGCCTGAGCAGGAGGTTGGACTAGATGACCTCCAAGGTGTCTTCCAAATTATTATTATCATCATCATCATCATCATCATCATCATCATCATCATCATCATCATGGATCATCGCACAGTCAGCCAGATGTTCAGACTGGATTTGGCATTTTGTCTACCTATCGAGTCCTTACCAAGGACCTGGAATAGGCAGATGTGGATGTTTGATGGTATTACAGATATCGTTGCAGGATGGAAGCAGTTCCTAGTAAGGCCACCTTTTGCAATTGACTAATAGCGAATTTGTCAATGCCAATGGTGTTCAAGTAGTGCTCCAGTTGTTTTGGGATTGCACCCAAGGCACCTATTACTATTGGTACTACCCTTGCTTGCTTTTGCCACAGTCTTTCTATTTCTATTTGTAGGTTTTTGTATTTTGTTATCTTCTCCAGTTCTTTCTCGTCTATTCTGCTGTCTCCAGGCACTGCCACATCCACTATCCAGACTTTTTTGTCTTTCTTATTAACAATTGTTAAATCTGGGGTGTTATGTTGCAGGTGCTTGTCTGTTTGAATTCTGAAGTCCCAGAGCAGTTTAATTTTATCATTTTCTACGACTTTCTCTATTTTATGATCCCACCAGTTCTTGCTTACAGGCAAATGATATTTCTTGCAGATCTTCCAATGCACCATTGTTACTACTTGTCATGCCGCTGCTTGTAGTCAGTCTGTGCAGTCTTCTTGCAGCAACTTACCAGGTGGTCCACTGTTTCTTCAGCTTCTTTGCATAGGTAGCACTTACAGTCTGTTGCTGTCTTCTCAATTTTGACTTTATATGCATTTGTCCTTAAGGCTTGGTCTTGTGCAGCCAGAATTAGTCCCTCAGTCTCTTTCTTCAATTTTCCTGCTCTTAGCCATTGGCAGGTCTTTTTATTATCTGCTTTCCCAGCTATTTTTTATATATACTGGCCATGTAGTGCTTTGTCTTCCCATGCCTCTATTCTGTTCTTCATTTGGTCTTTCTTGTAGGCCAGTTTGGTCTCTCCAGTAGTCAGTAAACCTTCCTGATATAGTAATTTCAGTGCATCTTTATCACTGTCCTTCAGATATTCTTCCAAAGCCATTTCTTCTTCTTCTTCTTCTTCTTCTTCTTCTTCTTCTTCTTCTTCTTCTTCTTCTTCTTCTTCTTCTTCTTCTTCTTCTTCTTCTTCTTCTTCTTCTTCTTCTTCTTCTTCTTCTTCTTCTTCTTCTTCTTCTTCTTCTTCTTCTTCTTCTTCTTCTTCTTCTTCTTCTTTTTCTTCTTCATTATTATTATTATTATTATTATTATTATTACTACTACTACTACTACTACTACTACTACTACTACTACTACTACTACTACTACTACTACTACTACTATACCAGCAATAGCACAGTTACAAATTGATACCAAGTTTTTTTTCCAAATTCCTCTCCATTATTAGGAATTTAAAATAATTCTTGTCAACACATTTCCTTTCCTTTTCCCTACCCCCATTAACCATACTATTAAAATCAATTCCTTTTTTTGTCATCTTGTTCTTGGCTTGCATAGATGTTTAATGGATGTCGAGGGAACTAATGACTGCTGCTAGAAAATTCATTTTAAATTTGCTATTTATAAAAAACTCCATGCTCAGGTGGGAAATTATCACAAAGAACAGAGAAAGAGGACACAAAAGGAGAAAATGATACAACCACGATAAGGCTAATGGGAATTGGCAGCTGTAGGGGAGAGGGAAGAATATCCCACCTCTGGAAGGCTGTAAAAATACTCCAGTTTGCAATGGAATTCAGCAACTAAAAACAATGCAGAAAAAATGTCTGGATTATATAGCTGGGAAAGAAAGATATGCACACAATGTGTGCCCAGTGATACCACTGGATCTTAACGTTGAATACTCCTAAATTTATGATTCACTCCGAAGTAAGGCACAGATGTCCATTTAGATCAAGTTCCATTTACGCACTGTATGAAGGTACAATGCAATATACTTGATTTTGCTTTAGCCCTGTATAAACCTAGCCATTATGCTGGGTAAACCATGTGTCAACGCTGCTAACATCGGATGTTTTTGCTTTGACAACAGTTGGAGATGCAACCATTTTCTTCTTATGTTTTACTCTTAGAGTTAGAGTTAAGAGTTAGATAATGCTGAGGGGAGGAATGTACATGAGAGTTTAGCTAGACATAACAATAACCTTGGTGTGAACCAAGGTTATTGAAATAAGAGATGATAAGAATTGGTGGGCTGGAGAACTGGAGGGAAGATCTGCATTTCAAACTAATTGGAGAATGTGATTTATGACTGTTTATTGGAAGAGGGAATTGTGCTTTGATACTATGTGCTCAGGGGAGGGGAACCCAGTTTTTGGCTTCGATTATGTTAGTGCCGATGCTGTTTCTCTAATAAAGATTTTTTAAGGTAAACAATGCCTCGGAAGTTCTTTGAGGAGTTTTATCTGTCGGAACCATGACACCATGATTTAGGATTTAATATGAAAGCCTAGCCAACTACCACTTATGCAATAGACCAGGATTCATCAAGCCATTGCTTAGTACGATGCTGCCCATGAAAGGCATTTTTCCTTGAGGATTCTGAGCACTTTAAATTTGATTTGATTTCATCATGATCCAGTCAGCAATCACGACAGATGATGAAAGGAATCCCACTATTTCGCCAGCCTTCTGTTGAGCTGGAGAGTACAAAAAACCTTGGAAAGTTTTGTGGCTGAGACAGCCTTGATGTTTTGAACAGGGGTGTCCAACCTCAGTAACTTTAAGACTTGTGGACTTCAACTCCCAGAATTGGAGTTGGCTGGGGAATTGAGTTGAAGTCTTAAAGTGGCCAAGGTTGGACACCCTGTTTCAGATGTTGCTGGAAAAAAAAGGGGGAGCCACTGTAAAACTGCACCCATTTCAAAATATATTACTTCTATACTGGGGAAAGAGAGATGGAAAATGGAAAGCATTGCAGTCTGAATGGTGCTTTTTCAAAAGGCAATTGGGCTATGTTTTTTGTTTCCCTTGAGGAAGACTTTTCGCTTCTCATCCCAGAAGCTTCTTCAGTTCTGACTGAAGAACTGAAGAAGCTTCTTGGATGAGAAGCAAAATGTCTTCTCAAGGGGAAAACATAGTCCAGTTGCCTTTTGGAAAAGCACCTTTGAGACATCCCTGACCTGGACGACTGAGAATCTCCCTAGGCGCAAAGAATTATAGACTCTGAATTGCAGACCCATATTGCTTCGTTTGACAGCTACCACTTTCCTCCTCCTATTCTGCAGATCCTCTTGCCAGACCTTCTGCTATTAGAGCTGAATGAACCACCCATCTTCCCTTGATTGCACAGTGGCTATCAAAACAGACCATTGTTGGCCCAAGATTTGATTACAGAATTTCCAAGACTGTAATACAGCCCAATCCCATACAATTGGACGTGTATGTTCAGTGTTATTTAGAGGCTAATTCCACACCTCAGAAGTTGCTTTGCAGTTTGATTTTTCAATAATAGGCTCCATGTGAAGCCCTTAAGCTCATGAAAGCAATCTGAAAACTGTTTTTTTTTCCCTTTCCATTTACATAAACACAAGTGGATCAGAAGGAATAATAATAGTTAATGCTTTATTTGGGGGCTTGGGAACTGGCTGCTAATGCGATGTCAGTGTTCAAAGACTTAAAATCGTACAATAGGAAAATGTTGACATGCATGGGAAGCTGCGCTAAAGTAAACAATAAATAATACAATATCTAATGTATGATTCGCTGACAAGTCGCTGTGGCTCAATGGATTCAGCAGACACACAAACAAATCAGGCTCGCAAGCCATGTGGTGCCTAAGCAGACCTCATTACTGTGGACGCAAAGTCATCTCAAATGGCCTCTAGGCCAAACCATACCCATAATTTCTCTGGGATCGACAGTGATGACATCACAGCTATTGTGGTGCTGTGGAACCAAGAGTCAGTCTGTCACGGATAATTGGGTATGTTAGCTCTTGCGTCTTACAACTCCAGGCACTTCCATGCACCGTGCATGAAATGTTTCAGCTGAGATTTGTGTATAAGTGGGGCAAGTGCCTTTCAGTAGGAAATAGATCTTTTAACTTCTCTTTTATGACCTAAACCAGGGGTCCCCAACCCCCGGTCTGTGGACCAATACCAGGCTGTGGCACGCCAGCAACCGGTCCGCACAAACAAGCAAAGCCCCATCCATGGGATGCAGGCAGCACACAAAACCATGGTACATGGAAAAACCTCTCTCCACGGAACCGGTACCTGGTGCCCAAAAGGTTGGGACCTCTGACCTAAACTGTATCATGGATCTACCAGATCTCTCTCTCTACCAGATCTCTCTCTCTCTTGATGCCATTGCTATCAAACTACCATTCTATCAAACAACTCTTTGCATGCCTAAGCTTACCATTTCTCACTCCTGTTTCCACACCCAGTAATCATTCCCATCTTGTACTAAGGGGCAAGAATGCTAGGTTTGACAACCCCAGAGGAGATCATAGATTATAGAGCGATTATCAATGTAATTTATCTCTGAAACAGTGCAAAACTAGGATATTCAGAGCCATAGTCCTGTATTCAATATGCCTTAGTGACTTGCCCAGGTTTGCACCACGTTTCCATTATTCCATGATACTTTGCACGGGAATTTCAAATGCTGGGAAAAAGAAGAGACCTCTTCGGAGAAGATTCTAGCACTGCTCTAAATATATTGATTCTTTAAAATATAAAGAAGAGACCCTGTTGGCCAATGGTGCATGTCCATGTATATGTATGCAGAGAGAAAGGGAGAGGCGGAAAAGAGGGAAAGGGAGAGGGAGAAGAGAGGGAAGAAGAGGGAGGGGAAGGGGCAAAGGAGAGGGAGGAAGAGAAAGAAAGGGAGAGGGAGGGAGAGGAAGAGAGAGAAGGAGAGGAGGAAGAGAGGGAGGAAAAGTGGGAAAGGGAGAGGGAGAGGGAGGGAGAGGAGGGAAGAGGAAAGGAGAGAGGGAGAGAGGAGGAAACAAAAGAGGGGTGGAGGAAGGAAAGAGAAATACATCTCCACTTGCTTTTGCAGTTTGGGGGAGTTTGGTATTTTTTCCTCCTTTTAAGTATCTCTTTTAAAAAAATCTTTAGCGGGGAGGCGGATATGTCAGGTTGCTAACATGGACAATAAAATGAAATGGATTTTCAAAGACCAGGGGACTGTCACTCCTGGGGAAAGCCAAGAATGAAGGACTAGCTCAAGTGTGAAACCAGTAATCGGCAACAAGTTGAGGGGAGAGATCTCATGGTCAAAAGGCCAATTAATTTACAAGCGTTCTCAGTGTTGGATACATTATCAGTTAGCAGATCCAAAAATCCACGCTAGGCTCCTTGGCAGGAGATGAGACTGGCAAAGCCATCACCTCTTGAGTTATTATTACGAGGAAGAAACAGACTTTGAAAAGTTTTGGGGAACACTGAACTACTTGGCTTGCCCTATTGTTATATCTCAACTCTTTTAGCATGACCCATTGGTTCTATGCAGAAAACGTCATGGGTTCCCTCTTTTTGCCCATTCATGATTAGCCCGATAGGCAAAAACACCCCTCAAATCTACACTTACACTGATAGATTAAAAAAGAGAAGAAATGGATGACTTTTCAGGGAGAAGCATTAGCTCTCATCTTTATTTTAGTATAAAGTGCCCGAAGGTTGCGTAGTGTGCATTTGTGTGAGTCTGTGTGAGAGATGGAAGGAGGAGAGAAATATTATATCCTGATTTCCCTTTTATATTCATCACCTGTACCTCGTAAAGCCCCAAAGAAGTCATCAGGAAACAATAATTGTTTCATAGAACTTTCTGAGATGAAGCACTTAGCAGACAGGGAGACTGCAGATGGATAGAACAGGGGTAGGCAACCTTGGCTCTTTTATGACTCATGGACTTCAACTCCCAGAATTTCTGAACCAGCCATGCTCTTTTGGCTTAAAGGCCCTGGAAGACGTGACCCTCATGCTTCCCAGTTCCAGCACATATCTATTCTGCGGAAACTCAAAAACGGTAGATATCCAACAATGGAAAGAGGGAAGGAGGGAAAGAGAGAGAAAAGCTTGCCTGTTTTTCTCATTTTAATTGATGCTAATTAAAGATGCAACCTAAACTGTAGATATCTTGTCAAGACCTGATATTTTAGTATACCATATATACTACGGTAGGAAATTTGATTGATTTATTTGATATCCCACCTTTATTATTTTTATAACTAAGGTAGAGAATGTATCCAACACACCTTCCTCCTCCTATTTTCTCCATAACAACAACCCTGTGAGGTGGGTGGGGCTGAGAGAGAATGAGGCTGGCCCAAGAGCATCTCATTGCTTTTCATGACAAAGGAAACTGCTAATGTTCAATGGACAATGAACCAATTGTTCACTTGCTTCAAGAAATGCATGGAGAACATTGTGTTATTTTACTTTTTCTGGTTAGCTTGAGCTCAAGATCACTCTTTGGTTACCAAATGTGTTGTCATCTCTTCTGCTATAAAGGAGAATATTTGTAGCTCAGGATTGAAATGAAGAAATCCTGGGTGCTCTCTGAGCTTGCTTGTTGTCTTGCAGATGATTCATTACCCAAACTAAGTAACATCATCAGTGCTAGCTAATCATCAGACTAGCACTGATGATGTTACCTAGTTTGGGAATGGAACATCTGTAAGAAAACAACCAAGCTCAGAGAGCACTCAGGATTCCTCATCTCTTCTCCTTCTCACCTTTATCCTACCACAGTAGGCAAACTACAACTCCTACATTCAGGTTCCAGGTTTTGTGGAATTTGATAGATGGATTTTTCACATCCTGCTTTTTAAAGACAAATCAACACGGGACATGCCAGCCAGTTTGGTCTAGATCAGGGGTAGGCAACCTTGGCTCTTTTATGACTCGTGGACTTCAACTCCCAGAATTCCTGAGCCAGTTGAAGTCCACGAGTCATAAAAGAGCCAAGGTTGCCTACCCCTGGCCTAGATCTATCAAGCTGTCATTCCCTGTCCTGAAAAGTAAAAGCTGGAACAAGGATTAAAAAAGAAGAAAAAATCAAATGCTGAAGCATCCAAGGGGTGGAGAAGTGGACAAAGGCCAAGCCAGCTGCTTAGAATATTTGGCTGGTCAAGCATCAGAAGGGCTAGGAAAGAGTTTTGAAAACACCAGACTGGGACCAAGAAAGGCTGAGATATGAAAAATGTCCAATAATACATAGAAAGAATGATGATCAAGAGTGCCTGTTTAGTGGAATAGTACTTAGCTCATACATTAACTTTGCTTGTTGGAAGCCAGCTGGGAAAGTCAGAGAATGAGATCACGTGACCCTGGGGTGCTACAACCATCGCAAATACTTGTTGGTTGCTAAGTGCCCAGATTTTGATCCTGTGATGCTGCAAAGGTCTGGTCACCGCACCTCAAGAAGGATATAATGGAACTGGAAAAGATGCAAAAAAGGGCAACAAGAATGATCAAGGAAATGGAGCGCCTCCCTTATGAAACCAGATTGCAACGCCTTGGTCTCTTCAGCCTTGAAAGACGGCGTTTAAGGGTGACTTGATCGAAGTGTATAAAATCATGCATGGGATAGAAAAGGTGGATAGAGAAAAATTCTTTTCTCTATCACACAATACCAGGACAAGGGGGCACTCCCTAAAGCTCATAGCTAAGAAAGTGAGGACAAATAAAGGGAAATATTTCTTCACCCAGAGGGTCGTTGATTTATGGAATTCACTTCCTGAAGGGGTCGTGACAGCTGTCAGCCTTGACAACTTCAAGGCAGGGTTAGATAGATTCATGGATGCCAAGTGTATCGGTGGTTATTAAAACGGATGTCCATGTGCCGCCTCTATGTTGGTTGAGGCAGGCAGGATTCCCTTGAGTACCATTTGTTGGGGGTCAAGGGAAAGGGAGGGTTTTGCCTTCTCTTTCTGCTCAAGATCCCCATGTACAATTGGTGGGCCACTATGTGACACAGAATGCTGGACTCGATGGGCTTTGGCCTGATTCAGCATGGCTCTTCTTATGTTCTTATAACTGTGAGGACCAGTTGCAAGTCCCTTTTTTAAAATGCCATTGTAACTTCAGTCATTAAACGAAATGGTTGTAAGTCAAGGGCGACCTGTATGTGGAAAGAAGAGTGCCATTTTAAAAGGACTTTACTTTCAGTTCAGAAATTCAGGTGAAAATTTTGCAACTCTAAAGAGGCTGGCTAATTACAGCTTTTCTTCCCTGAATTCCAGATCTTTGAGGGGGGGGGAATGGAACCTCATTACTTTTTTTTTTTTTTGAAGAAAGGTCAGTTCAGTGCCCTAAATTCTTCCCAATATTTTTCTTTTGGAAAACTGAGAAATTCAGACAGATTTACGCACCATATACAAAAGACCTTATGTATCAATATATTTGTCTCAATTGGTGTATATAGTTTTGTAAGACACAAAGGAATCTCCATGGTTTTTCAAACTGCTTTCTTCTTAGAAAAAAACACATCATCTTATGTAGCCAACATGTCAAAAATATCTCTGAATCAGGCCTCTGCAACAAACAATATATATTGTGTGCCTTTTGTAATTGGGATGTCTAAGGCTGAAAGGATCGGTTATTTCTATTATTTATATGGCACTGATAGGTGGCATGGAGCTGAATAATAATGATTTAATTGAACCAAGTAGTAAATATTGACCCCAATCAAGTCAGGGCTTTTATTATTTTCTTCAAGGGATAATACATCTTGATATTAGCCAAGCAAAGGTCAATATATTTACTTAAATATGCATTAATTGAGACCATCATCCGTGCATCAAAAAGCATCCAAGATGGAGCAACTCTCTTTAGCACAATATACCAAACTAAAACTTCTGTAACAATCTGTTACAGAATTTGAACAATCTTTTACCAAAAAAAAATAAACAAAAAAAATTGGCAAGGCTGTGTCATTCAACGCCTTTTCTGCAATGCTGAAAAACACAGAGAAGCTCATCTGTAAATTTCTTTGCTTGTTTAGAAAACAGTCTGCATCTTCTTCCAAAACTTGCTAGACACTGAAAAAATGCTTGTGTAGCAACACAACCGAGAGAGTTACTGAATGAAGCATAGAAGATCTAAGTCACCACTCACCTTGGTCATGTTGAAAAAGCCTAGAGCAGTGACTCTTAACCTGTGATCCACGGACCCCTGGGTGGCCACGATGTCATCACAGGGGGGTCCGCGAAGGCTTGAAAAAAATGTTACGATTTAAATCTTGAATTAAGTCTTGGGGATCCGTGGCCACAAAGGGTATTTAAAGGGAGTCTGTGGTGAAGAAAAGATTGAGAACCACCGGCCCACAGGGTTTTTTTAACCAGTTCCACCATGTTTTCTGAGACCCAGTTTGGTGTGGGGGTTAAGACACCAGGCTAGAGACCAAAAAACCATGAGTTCAAGTCCTGCTTTAGGCATGAAACCAGCTAAGAGACTTTGGGCCTGTCACTCCCTCTCAGTCCTTATAAACCAGTTGAAGGCACAAGGGTAGAAACCAGAAGACTTGTGAGTTTTGGACCTGTCTTTGGTACCATTGGGAGAGCATGAGTTCTAGTCCTGCTTTAAGCACAAAGCCAGTTGGCTGATCTTGGGCCAGTCACTTTCTCTCAGTCCTAAGGAGAAGGCAATGGCAAACCATTTCTTGACCAAAAAAACAAAAACAAACCCTACAAAGAGTAATCCAGGCAGCTACCAGGAGTATAGACTAGCTTAAAGGACTGGCTGACCGTCACCATCATCCCAAAATATATTCTGTATACTGCAGAAACTCTATACTGTAGGGTAAAGTTTGCCAATCCAAGCATTAAAGTTACATATGGCCCCCAAGTTGCCATTTTGCAACCACCAGAGTCCTTCCACGGTTTCTCCTTCATGGGATTCTTGGAGACTGCCTGCAGTTTTCTTGGCAAGATTTTCCATAAAGTGTTGGCCATTGCCTCTTTCCTAGGGCTGAGAAAGAGGGACTGGCCCAAAATTCTCTCATCTGGGCTTTGTGCCTAGGGTGGGACTAGAATTCCCAGTCTATTGGTTTCTAGCCTGATGGTTTAACCACAATGCCAAAGTGGTTCTCACCACCAATTTATCACTAAACAATTAAGTTGCTTATGTTATTGGGGAAGGCATCCCTATTTCCAGTCATCCTAGTCTTACCAAATTTGCATCAAACATGGAGCCCAGTGTTTCTCCGCCTTGGCATTGTTATGATATGTGGACCAGCTCCCAGAATTCTCCAGACAACCATTCTCTGGGTCGCACAAGGCCTTCATTCTTGAATCAGCTTCAGAGAATGCTCTGCCGCCACCACACAAAAAACACACCCTGTTTTCATGCAATTTTCACAGGCTCAGGAGACAGGGCAAGAGCATGACCCTCTCGCACAGCTTCCAAAGGGTCTGGAGGCCATGCAAGACACACAACCCATTCTTGTGAAGACTCCAAAAATGGTATGCTTTCAAGAATTATCATGGTTGGATGTTGGCGAACCCTAGTGTGTCACCTTTGACACGCATGTCATTGGTTCACCATCACAGTTCTAGGAACCAAGCAAGCGATATTCAAATTTCGCTCACGTATTCATGGCACAAGACCTAAATTTCTCAGCGTATTGAACCTCACGAATTAAAATCACACTTTGATAGAGAACTGGCACATTTTGTGAGTTTCTTAGTTCACTCAAGTGGCTGAAGCACAGCATCTAGCACGTCCATGACACACGTGCCCACACAAATCAAAATATAATAATAAAAAGAAAGCGATACATATTTTACCTCTAATGGGAACCAACCTCTGACAGTTAAGGTCATTCCTTCACTTTGAAGAACATGAATCTCTCAGTCGTAGAAAAATCTCTTCTTGGCAGAAGAAACAACATGCTGTGTAATTGGACTATCAAAGAATTTTATGACATTGGCTCAGAATGAGAAAGCTAATAGTAAATAAAAACATTGTAAATTTACATCAGCTTTAAAACCTTGTGAGTATCGTAAGGGTGATAATGGCATGCCATTATTCAGAACTAATTCTCTTGTAAATGAGAGTTAACTGTTTAGTCCGTGCTATGATCTTAACTGTGAATGCCTTGACATGGCTCAGAATTATGCCAGTCCTCTGAAGGGTGGGAAGAGCAGAAGAGGAAGGAGGGGAGAAAATTATGGAAAACATAACTTGCACCCCGTACTGTTCTCATTAACTCTGCTCGAGGGACACTTTAAAAGATAATGACCAAATTGAATTTAGCTAAATTGTCCAGGCACGATAAAAATCACCAGCGATAATGCCGTTCTTGTATACTTTCCTTTGTGTAAATTTATGCTGGGAGAAGATTGCTAGGAGCAGTAAATAAGACACTAGGCAAAGGAACAAACGACTGCAGCCAAACACAACCAATTGGAAAGCATTAAAATTAGGCATCTTTCTAAGAGGCAGTGATAGGGCTGCAAGAAAGAGAAAGCAAAAAAAAAAAAAACAAGCACAGCCCATGGATGGCAGGACAAGATAAGCAAAATATGTCGCCTTTAGGTCCTATTTTGGTTATCCATTCCCTTCCTGCATGTAAGGAAGGAGGTGTCTTCCCCTACCTCCAAAAAGACAAGACAGGCTAACCTGCTGCAGGAAAGGTCCCCCTTTCCCCCCCCCGTGCGAAATTGTGGGGGGAGGGACAATGCAGGAAATTGCAGTTCCAGTTTAAGAAAGGAGTAAAAGTTGGGGAGGGGGAAAAGAGAGAGATTGGCAGTGCACTGACTTGGAACGTGGACTGCTTTCTAAGCAAGTCAGCTGGGCAGATGGAACTAGGCCAGGAGACTGCAAAATGCAACAAAGACTAAGTGGGCTTAATGGATGTGCTATCCCGGCAGGCTGACCCTCTTTGGGAAAACACCCTGACAAATTTGCCATTCTACATTGCAAGATACCAAATGCATTTTTTTTTTAAAAAAAATCATTCTCCTTCAAAGGATTTCCCCTCCCCAAGAGGTTATGGCATTTAGCTCAGTAATGAGAAGTGTAAATAGCCTCTCTTTTACCCTTTTACACCACTCCGGTGGTCTACAGCCTTCCTGGTTTCCTAGTTTTCAACTCCTTAGGAACCCATCTGTTGAGGCTTGCTCGGTTCGGGAGCTAAGGGGAGGAGAAGCAACAGCAAGCTAGGATGCTATTTTCTTCTGACTCCCCCAATTCACAACTGATTTTAGTTTCGTCATTCACTTCTGAACCAAATGATGGATATTATCATGGGGAGAGAAGGAGAGAAAGAAGATGCCTCTAGACTTCATTTCCTTTCCTCAGCCACTGGAATCATGTTACTCAAGAGTTTCTTCATTGTATTGGTGTCAGGCTTGGGTTGTTCCTGCTCTAACAACTGGAGACCACATGGGACAGTCCACATGGAGGGGAACTAATGGTGTGGCTTTGAAACGGCATCAGTTAGAACATCTGGTGATAGAACTTCTGTGCAGTGCTTCCCAAGCCTGGTTAAATTACCAAAAAATCAGGTAAAAGAGGTTGGTTTTTTCCCCCCTTTGGCTAATGACACATGAACCCATTACATCCAACAGGGACATTTAAATCAACTTAAAAGTATATTAAAATATTTCTGAAAATCTCCCAAAGGATTCCTATTGAGACAAAGAGATCAAGATCGTTCAGTAATATTGTTTTTATAATATAGTTGGTCTTCAAGTTACAAGCATTCATTGAGCAACTGTTCAAAGTTATGACGGTGCTGAAGGAAGGGACTTATGATTGGTCCTCAAAGACTTTCTGATAAGCAGTTTGAAGGAAAAAGTTAAGGTCTGGTGTAACATCTAAGAAACCTGACGGTGTAGCAACTACATGTTAGAAGTGCAACCCCTACATCTTTGTAAAAATGTAATGATCTGCGAGAATAACCTTGGAGACAGGAGGAGGATTGCAGCCTAGGCAGTGATCAGACAAGCATATCTCAGCCCACAGAAAGAAAGAGGGCATAGGAAGCACCTCAAAGGGGATCCTCCTGAGTTTTGGGGAAAGTAGAGATGAGAATAGGGAGAAGGACCTTCAAGACTTGGAACATTCTGCTCCTGTAAGTTTACAATAAAGAAAACATTAGTACTTATCATTTTGGTTTCTTGTCTGAAGTACCTCAGAGGGCTAATAGAACAGCAATTATTGAAGAAATAAATATTTCCAGTACCAAACATTTAAAAAAAAAATAAAGATCTAATTTATCATCAAAAGAAAGAGTGGGAGAACTCTTAAAAATACGACCAAAAAATGAAAGTCTCTTTGGCAGATGACAAATTGTAGAAGGAAAGCTGTGTTAGTTTAGGCCGCAGGGGTTCTCAACCTTGGCAACTTTAAGACTTGTGGACTTCAATTCCCAGAATTCCTCAGCCAGCTGGCTGAGGAATTCTGGGAGTTGAAGTCCACAAGTCTTAAAGTTGCCAAGGTTGAGAACCCCTGGTTTAGGGTAACCCAAAACCATAACGCATCTGGTAGACTAACAAATTTTTATTAAAAGGCACTAAATTTCAGTTTAGAGTGAGTCTTTCTTTAAAATTTCGTTAGCCTGAAAAGGTGCTACTAGATTCCTCCTCATTTTTACAAGGAAGGAAACTTTGTGGGGGGGGTATTAAAGCACGTGCAACTTTTAAGTGGAACAAGGAATGGTGATGTTTAAGCCTCCACTACCATGTCAGCAATCAAGTCTTATTTTTCTTTAAACCCCAGCTAAGCGGCACAATTTTCTCTTCCCTGATAGAGCCAGCACTTCAAATAAAGGATGGATATTTTTTTTATCAGTGCTTATCCATCCACAAGATCTTCCTCAACTGAATTAAAGCAGAATATAAGAAAAAGGAATTTGCGCATTGAGAAAACATTTCCAAAACTAAAACCATTTTTATTGTTATTATTATTATTTTAAGAACAAACCAAACGATTTGGAAAATAGCCATTTGTTTCTGTAATAGTTCATCACCTGCAAACTGTGCAAATAACTACAGTTGCTTTTTAAAAAAAACTTTGTTGCTATGCAGGATAATTCTAGCGAGTTACGGCTTCATCTGATATTTACCCAGTTTATATATAATCCAGATAGCTCATGTCTAGGTATCTGATTCTAAAGCATTTTTTTAAAAGAAATGTAGAACCATCACAAGGTATATGGCCCACTAAGATGCAAAACAAATCCAGTCTTCACAAGTGAATGAGGTATAAACTCAAAAGTCAATTTCACTGCTTAATAAATAAAATAGCACAAGGGGAAAAGATATAGACCCCTTAGTGCAGCTATAATTTATCAAAAGTGATTGATGTAGCAACAAAAGTTGCTACAGTTACAGCTGAATGGTGCCAAGGATGAAGCTTGTTTTTAACAAAACTAAAAGGATTATTTTCAAAGCATGTTAAGAGCTGAGGTCATGCATAGGGTTTAACCACACGTCCATCCTGATCCTTGCTATGCACACAGATTGGCAGTGGCTAACTAGAGGTTCAGAATATTTTTTCCTCCTATTCTTACCTGGAGATTGAACCTCACTCCCTTCTGCTTACAAAGCCAACAAATTAATATTAGATATAACCTTTCCAGAAAATCCAGACTTTCTTTCTTCATTATTGGGATCAATAATGGCAATTTCCTCAGGGTTTTTTTTTTTTTAAGGGAATTTTCCCCACCAAAGGTGCACCTCCAGCTATAATTTTAGCTTTCTTAAAAAAAATAATACAAGTAGATTATACCTAGCTAGTTTCTGGATGGGAAACTCCAAGGCTGTTAATTACATTGGGAAATTAAAATAATATATATTAGCAGAAGGCAACAGCAAGTCACTTCTGGACTTTTGCCAAGAAAACAAAATAAAAATATGCAGAGTTTAGCTCAGCTCAAGGGAAACTTAATTTTTAGAGTGACAGTAAGCCCTAGTAAATTCAGCAAGCTCTAATATGTTAAAAATTACATCATCATTAGTTACAAAAAGTCTACAGTAAACACCATAGTGTAGTGTTTCTGAACCTTGATAACTTTAAGACATGTGGACTTAAATTCCCAGGATTCTGGTTGGCTGGGGAACCATGGGAGTTGAAGTCCGCAAGTCTTAATATTGACAGGCTTCAGAAACACTAATCTACTTGTTCTGTCTGGCCCCTCTCAGCTCATTAAAATCCACATAAATATGTCTTTAAGAGGTTTATTTAACACATTTCAAAAGAATTCACTTCAAAGCACGCTGCTGGCATTTTGCTGGCATAAACAGCCAAGTCTCATTTATTTACATTTAGATTAAAACATGTTCCTTCCACACCTTCCAATTAACTCACTCTTTCTTTATCACATTGTCCAAGGCCTCATTATTCTCCCGTAGATTTCCAAAACATCAGAAGACTGAATTCAAACGCACGGCTCCAGATATCAGGCTACTCCTTGAATTAACGTTGCTCGTGACAAAGGCGTAGTCTCTCTGTCCCCTTCTAATATAGTTTCCGATACGTCACTTCCCCCCATTACTTCCTTTTCCCACTTAACTGACACCTTCGTTTATCAAACCTTCGGAATCTCGGATCAAGCCATCTATCTTCTTGCTCCAAATCTGACCCCTCACTTTGCGAATCTGACCCAGACTGCCTGTAAATCTCCTCCCTGTCTGTCTCAGCTGCCGGGAGGGGAAAATACCCAGAGGGGCCTGGCTGCTCTTCCTCGGCTGCCGGGAGGGGAAAACACCCAGAGGGGCCTGGCTGCTGATCCTCATCCTCTGATACTTCCCAAGCTGGTCTAGGGACACTCACAACACTACTCAAGTCTCTGGAAAAATCTTGAGTGCATGCAGTCACAATGGAGATAGCTGAGGAATTAAATAGCTAGATAGTTGAGGAGGAGAGCAGGGCTGATTCAGTGGACCCTTGGGGGCTACTTAAGGTCAGATTTTGTAAGGGGGATTAGCACAACTGGAGCTACAGATGACAACACACTATTTTAATACGAGCATTTCCACTGCTGTAAATCCACTGAAAAAAGGATGGAAGAAGGAAGAATCACCATTAAAGGAGGCTCACAATGAGTAAAGCAGGTTCAAGTGAAGGGTCCAGGATGCTTATGTGGCATGGAACCTGAAATCGTATAGACACCGCATCAGAGCCCAAGAAGAGCAACAGACACCTGATAGGTAAAACAAGACTATTGACTTTGGAATTGCCTCACCATTCTTGATTGCTGAACCCTGGGGAGAAATCTTCTTTCTGCAAAGAAAGTCCATCCATGAAGAAGAAAGGGTTTACGTTACTTCTCTTTCTACTTTCTACTTGCTTTGTAATAAAAATGTAGATTTAAAGGAGGACCACAGTTCATGAAAAAAAGGAATTTGGCAGCTGGGTGGAAGGATGCCTCTACATACAAGTCCAGGACTTGAAATACGAAAATGGGAGACAACTTTGATAAGCCATAACAATCTACTGGCACATTCTAGCTGTTTAAGGATCCTCTCTCAACAGCCACTAAAGCTGATAAGGATAGATAGATAGATAGATAGATAGATAGATAGATAGATAGATAGATAGATAGATAGATAGATAGGCAGATAGATAGATAGGCAGATAGATAGATAGGCAGATAGATAGATAGGCAGACAGATAGAGACGGGGCAGAGAGATAGAGATGGAGATGATAGATAGATAGATAGATAGATAGATAGATAGATAGATAGATAGATAGATAGATAGACAGACAACCTTTATTGTCATTTTTTTCTAATGTATCTGTCCTCCAATGTCATAACTCAATGGTTATAGGGCAGCCACCAAAGCTACGGGACCATTAGCATCTGACAAGCCACTCTGGAGCACCACAGCAGCACATCTGTTGGAAAGCTGGAGCACTCTCCTCACTTCCAGGGAGTTTGGGGGGGGGAGAGCATGTGCCCACAGCTCCAGATGGTTGTGCAAGAGCTAATACACACTGACACATTCACCAGAATGGAAGAAGAAACATATGGGTCCACCACCAGCCGCTGCCCCCGTAATGCCCAAGAAAGCCCAGTCTGGCACATGCCAGTTTCTGCCTTCCACTCCCAGCCTGCATGACCAACTGGTGCAGAGTTCAACCCTACATTTCCTCCAGCTTCGAAGTAAGAGACATCCAGGGCTTTTGCCCGCACTTCTCCTCCTCCGTTTCTCTGCAGCTTCCTCCAAGGAGTAAAGGAAGACTTTATCAAGTCTATTGATCTCAGTTAGAGGGGTCAGAAATGATCATCAGCAGAGTATTTAATCATGTTTATAGACAGGCTTCATGCCAACAAAGAAAACACAAAGTCTCTTGGGGGAGAAACATCAAAGAGGATCCAGTCTGTCCTTGATTCCTCCCCCCAAGTCAAAAAGTCAGGCTCCGCAACCTTATTTAATCAGGACAGACAGATGGACAGCTGTCAATACTCAGTCTCTTTGCCCCCAACCCCACCCCCCCATCCTCCTTTTAGGATCTGTAGATGAGAACTTTTCCTTAAATCCGTAGGACTGCAGTAGAGCAGAGATCTGGGCAGGGGGACGTGTCTGTGTGCACAATAAATCCGAGTCTTGCGTGGGTGGGTGTGTATGTTCACAAGTGTGCGGGGACAGAGGCGAAAACAGCCAGCGTCCCTGCCAGCGAATGTTTGGTGTGCACAGTAGCAACCTTGGAGAGAACTCAAAGCCGGGAACAAGGAGGTTTTTATTTATTTATTTGTCTGGGGAGACTGTTTGGACTCCCTTCACCCAGCCATTCATTTAAATCCCACTTGCCATCCAAGATAGGAAAAAAAAATGGATGTTCCTCCACCCCTCCTGGCTCCGGGTCCCTCTGTCTCTCCCCCACCCCCATGCCCACCCCCCACACACAACTACTTTGGGCAAACCGATCAGTAGGGAAACGTTGATTCCAACCAAGCTTAAGATGGGCCTGATCCCTTCATTCGCCCCCTCCCCCCCCAAAAAAAAAACAACAACGCGCACACAACGCTGGGACAGCCTCGCCACCGCCTTTCGCAAAGCCACAATTCGCGGTGTTGTTATTCGCGGGTTATTCTACTGGTGTGGAAGGCGGAGGGATCGGAAGGGACGGCATGAACCGAGCATCCCAGAAAAGCCAGACGGCGGCGGCGGGGAGGGGGGGGAAAGAGACAGTCGCTCACAGCTCTCCCTCCCCTCTCGCCCCCTCCCCACTCCCCCAGCCGCTTCCGCCGTCACCCGCCCTGAACAACTAGCCGAAGTTTCGGTGTCGAAGTTTTCTGCCCCTTTCTCCCCTCCCCTCCCCTCTTCCGACGGCAGGCAAGAGACGCCTCTCCTCCGCACCTTGGCCAAGATCGAGGCATCGCTTACCTCGGGCGCCTTTGGAACCGTTCCGGCACGGGAGGTGGGGCGGGGGGGGAGTGTGGGTGGGAGGTGTTGGTACACACACACAAAAAAACAAAAACAACAACAACAAAAAAAACAACAGCACAAAAATACACACACCCCGGCTCCGCGCCGCGCGAACACGCCGAGAGGGAGGACCTAGCCGCGGTCGCGAACCGTCCCGCCGGCGCTCCGCTCCGCTCCGCTGCGCGAATCCCGGAGCGAAGCCAGAGGATGGCGCGGAGAAACTAGACGGTAGAAAAGCGAGTCCTCCCCGGGCACCCAGGGTAGCCAAGCAGACCATCCCCGTCTGGGACAAAATAGTAATAGTAATAATAATAATAATAATAATAATAATAATAATAATAATAATAATAATAATAATAATAATGATGATGATGATGATGATGATGATGATGATGATGATGATGATGATGATGATGATGATGTATTCTTGTTGTGAGCCGCCCTGAGTCTTGGGAGAAGGGCGGCATATAAGTTTAATAAATAATAACAATAATATAAATAATAATATAAATAATAAATAATAAATATAATAATAATTAAAAAATAATAATAAATAATAATAATAATGATGGGGGGAGAGAGCAGAAAGGAGTGGGGAAAGACGGCGCCACCCCCTCCCCACCCCTCACCCCCCATTTCTCCCTCCGCCCAGCGGCCGGACCCCGGTACCTTGAAAGAGGAAGACCGACGCCATCCCGGCCAGCGTGGCCCAAAAGAGAAGGTGGTTAATTCTTGCCAGAAGCCAAGACATCCTCGAGCCGGGAGAAGCCGCTGGCGCGGTGGTGGGCTCGCCTCCCTGGCGGCGGCAGCAATAGAAGCAGCAGCAGCAGCGGCGGCGGCGGCGAGCTGGGGGGGGAGGCGGGGGGGCTTCCCCTCTCCTTTTCCCCCGGCCGGCTCGCGTGGGCTCTCGAGCTGCCTCGCGTGGAGCTGGCGTGGGGTGGCCGGGGAGAGAGAGGGGGGGCGGAGGAGCCGGGTGCCCGGGGACCGAGGGAGGGAGGGAGGGAGGGAGGGGGGAAGGACGCCTCGGGCTTTGCCTTGACTGAAATGGGAGGGGCCGGGAGGCGCGGGGGTGGGGGGGGGCGGCCGTCAGTCAAGAGCGAGAGGTCCCACGCGGGAGTCCCCAGCGCCGGCTTGCTCCGCCGCCACGCGCGCCCGACAGCCAGCCAGCGCGCGCTGCTCCTCGCCACTCCGCCTCCGTCTCATGGTCCGGCAGCCCGAGGCGCTCCAAGAGACGCGGCGGCGGCGGCGGCCAGCCCTCCGCTGCGGCGCGCGCACTCATTGGTTCGCGGCCGGCGCTTTCACGAAGCCCCCACCCCACCCCACCCCCCGCCCCACCCCGCGCGCCCCCTCGCCGCCTTCGTCCCCCCGCACCCAAAAAGGGGCGAAGCGAGGGCGGGGGTGGGGAGAGGCGGGGCTCTCCCGGACTGGCAATATTCCCCCCATGAGTGGAAGGGGGGGGGTTCGGAGCGTGTTTCTCGCTGGGGTTGTTGCTTGGTCGTGGGGGGGGATGAGAAGGGAGTCCCAGTTTAAAAAAAAAAAGGAGGGGGTCCTTGGGCATCTCTGAGCTGGGTGGTTCTCTTGCAAACGTTTCATGAGCCAGCTAGGTAGCATCATCAGTGCTAACAGGGCAGGGGGAGTTGCAGAGAGGAGGAGAAGGAGAACAACGGTGTGGTCCTTGGTGGCCTCTGACTAGATGGCTTTCTTGCAAATGTTTCATGACTCAACTAGGTAGCAGCATCAGTGCTAGCAGGGGAATGGGGTTTGCAGGGAGGAGGAGGAGGAGGAGGAGGAGGACTGTGTGGTCCTTGGTGCCCTATGATCTGAGTGGCTTTCTTGCAGACCCAAACTAGGTAACATTGTCAGCTGTTGCTATTCTGTCTTGGCTTGCCAGAGATCACAGTCTTCCTCACCAGAGCCCCTTTTCTGATTTCCTTCTATCCCCACAATCCCATGGAACCGTTGAAATCCAGGCTAAGTATCTCAAAACACGAATTGAAATACTAGCGGAATCCCTCCAGCTAACAGTTTTACATTCACTATTTTCCTTTTAAAAATAATAATGTCTATTGATCTCCTTAGAGAACAGCATCAATTTCAGCTGCCAGCTCTTCAGAGAAATATCCTGATCTTTGGATTGGAGGTGATGATTTCTCTTTCATTTCACTGGGTCCAACAATCTGGGTCCTCGTTTTATTGACCTCGGACCAATGGAAAGCTGAGTCAACCTTCAGCTGGTTAGGATCGAACTCCTGACAGTGGGCAGAATTTGCCTGCAATGCTGCATTCTAACCACTGCACCACCACAGCAATAGAGTAGAACAGAACAGAGTAGCAATAGCGCTTAGACTTATATACCACTTCATAGTGCTTTACTGCCCTCCCTAAGCGGTTTACAGAGTCAGCCTATTGCCCCCAACATCTGGGTCCTCATTTTACTGACCTTGGAAGGACGGAAGGCTGAGTCAAACCTTGAGCCGGTCAGGATTGAAGTCCTGGCAGTGAGCAGTGAGTTAGCCTGCAGTACTGCATTCTAACCACTGCACCATCAGGGCAATTGATGCTTTCCAATTCTGGTGTTGGAAAGAAACTCTTGAGAGTCCCATGGACTGCAAGGAGATCCAATCAACCTATCCTAAAGGAAATCAACCCCTGACTGTCCTTTGGAAGAACAGTCACTGGAGCTGACATTCAAACACTTTGGCCACCAAAATGAGAAGAGGACTCATTGGAAGAGACTCTGATGTTGGTAAAGACGGAAGGCGAAAGAGAAGGGGATGGCAAAGGATGAGATGGTTAGGAAGTCTCGTTGACGCAACAGGCATGAGTTTGTGCAGACTCAGGAGAAAGTGAAGACAGGAGAGATTGGCACGCTGTGGTCCATGGGGTCACGAAGAGTTGAACACAACTTAGCGACTATACAACAACAAAAATAAACCTCAGAGGTTCAAAACACAAGAGTCAAAACCTCTGTTCTTTCCTTGCTTCCGATCTAAACCAGGGGAGAGAAAATAAATTATGCGGATGGAAGCTTCCCCATGATTGACGGGTGATTCACAAGCAGAAGAACAGGAACATATGGGAGCATAACATGGCTTCCTCTTCCTTATATTAAGCGCACTGCCAACTTTGCGAAATATCGCAAGAATTGGGTTGCAAGCACCACACAGGAACAGGGCGATTGCCTATTATCTGCAGACTTAAAACCAGCACCGTCTAATCAAGGAAAGCATACACCTCTTCTTGTTCTTTGCCCTATTCCCGCCATATCAGGTGGTCCGCAGTTTTGCATTTCGCCTGCCACTTGGTCGGGTCTGCGCTGCATCTCAAGCAGTGTTTTGGGTTCGAGGCATAATGATGCAACAGTGAAATCTCAGTTGATTCGTCGCAGTGGCTGACCTTCTTCCTCCTCCTCCTCCTCCTCCTCCTCCTCCTCCTCCTCCTCCTCCTCCTCCTCCTCCTCCTCCTCCTCCTCCTCCTCCTCCTCCTCCTCCGAGCTTGGGACCCGCAATGGTGGGAGTTCAAGTAAACCAGGCACCAAGGAAGCTAAAATCAGCCAACTTCACTTTTGCTGTAGGGGATGGCAATCCAAAGGATTGCTAAGGGAATGCAAATGGGTGGAAGGCAGAAGGTAACAGTGGACGACTTTATTCCAGGCCTTCCTGTCTGTCTGCAACTTTATATAAATGACACCCATCTGGGAGCCTAATTAGAGAGTAAAACGTGCCAGTCACTTCCTTCACAAAGATTAGGCTCAAAGTTCAGATGCAGTTCACAGCATCCTTAGCAGCTGATCTTACATAAAGAAGCATGGTTTTCCGGAATGTAATAATGGTTTTCTTCTTGGCTCCAGTCACTTTGGTTGCAGGTGGTGAGAATTTCATTTGCAAATGCTTCCTAAGGGTTTGGTGTTTGTTTGTTTGTTTTTAAAAAAAATATTTTGAGACACTGCAGAGGATGGAAAAAGCTTTAGTGGTTTATAAATCTTGCAGGGCCATCTCAGGAATGAATGGTAATTAAGTCACTTGTTTCATTTTGAACAGGACCAAGACCAAACTCTTTATGCTTTTTTTTTCTCCTCCCATGTAAATAAATAATATAATACAACAATGTTCTTACTTTATGAATGCTTGAACCCTGTGCCTTATTTTTTAAAAACAATACCTGTTTGTGAAACTGCATTGCCCTCTTTGGCTTCACTTGTTCTCCCAATGATTGTGAACATGGTATTGTACGGGCATATTCTCTGTGGAACTTTGTACCTTTTGAAAATTACTCAGAAACGGTACTCCAGCGCTCATATAAACACAACTTATCTCTGCTAATAAAGCAGATTTTGGGGTGTTTTTTTTTAAGGCTCCTGTGTGAGCCTGAAAATAAGCTGGAGATACTTTACAAATCCTATTTATAAACTGATTTCTCAAAGCAGCCACACCTTTTTTTCCAGCATCATGTATTTAACAAATAACAGGGAGATATTTGCAAAAGACCTGAGATACTTCTGAGTCATTTTCAAAGCAAGGAGAGTTATAATCTTTAATATATGTTCCTTGATCTGGTTGGAACATCTAGGAAAATGTGTACTAATAATCCTTTTATTATAATGTTAGTAACAGAAATCTGAATGCGTTTTCTCCTTTCCTGTCCTGGATCTTGATTCTCTCCCTCTGTTAATGCAGCCTAGCACTGTGTTGACTTTTTTGGCAGCTGCAGCACACTGCTGGCTCATATTTAGGTGATTGTCCACTAGGACTCCAAGATCCCTCTCACAGTTACTACTATTGAGCAAGGTACCACCTATACCAGGGGTAGGCAACCTTGGCTCTTTTATGACTCGTGGACTTCAACTCCCAGAATTCCTGAGCCAGCATGGCTCAGCTTGAAAACCTCTCCTTTTCCCCTCAGCATGGCTGGCTCAGGAATTCTGGAAATTGAAGTCCATGAGTCATAAAAGAGCCGACGCTGCCTATCCCTGATCCATACTATACCTGTACATTTGTTTTTTTCTTGCCTAAATGTAGAACCTTACTTTTTTCACCATTGAATTTCATTTTGTTAGATAAATAGGAGAAGCCATATTCACTTAACAGCCCTGTTTCTAATTTAACAGCTGCAGTGATTCGCTTAATGAATGGGGCAAGAAAAGTCGTAAAGTGGGGCAAATTTCTCCTTCAGCAACATAAATTTGGGGTGCAGTTTTGGTTGTAAGTCGAGGGGTGCCTGCATAGCACAAGGCTAATTTCCTAGCAATCAAAATCATTCATGCATTATGGGATCATCTCATTCAGCAGGTGATCACTAATTGTCTCACCTATCTAAGTCAACCAAGAAGGGTGAAAATATTAGCAACCAGGGAAGACAACAAGCTGAGCAAATGTGATTGTTGTTCTCCCATTGCCTCTATTTCTACAGTCTTAAGACCAGTCAATTTGGAGGTTTCCTGTTTCAATTCTTACCTGTTAGATAAGATAAGATAATTTTTATTGTCATTTTTTTTTACTGTGGGCACAATGGCACACATCAAAAGTGAAATTTAGTTGCCTGCTTTCAAAGTGAAACATATACATGACACACACCTAAACATACTATGTACAACATATGTATAGACCCATACCCCTGCATATACATAACAAATAAATATTAAATACTGTCCATCTTGAATATATAATGGAAGGAGGAAGCTTGAGAGTTCACAAGGTTAATGCTGTATGGAAGGAAACTATGGCTGAATCTGGATGTTCTGCTTCAGATACCATGGAGCCCCCTCCTCCCAGAAGGTAACAAGGAAAACAGGTCGTGGAGAGGATGTGTAGTGTTCCAGATAATTTTGCGGACCCTGCTCAAGCAGCGTTTCTGTGCTATGTCCTGGATGGGAGGGAGGGAACTGCCAATGATCTTTTCTGCCGTCCTCACCATTCTCAGCACCGCATTCCTGTTTGAAGCAGTGATGCTTCCCAACCAGACTGTGATGCTGTATGACAGGATGCTCTCGATCGTCCCCCTGTAGAAAGTGGTAAGGACAGTGTGATGGAACAGTTGTTATCACCATTGTGCCACAGCGTCCTAACCAATGCATCTCCATTGAATGACATGTGAGGAAGTTAAGTTCTCTTGCTCACACTAGACTTGGGAGACAATGTCCAAGTTTCTACCTGAAACAACTATTATCTCCCCCTTCCAAAGCATGTATTGATAGTTTCCTTTCCTGCAAAATTCTTGACATCCACTAGATGGCATCCAAGCCTGTTCCTTTTGCTGCATTCTGTTGATCACCTGGATATTTTGCAATCCAATATGGTAGCCTTAGTATTTGATGGCTCATTGCCTCTTTATGGAAAGACTCATGCCACAAATTGTTAACTCACCCCGTGCTTTTTCTGAACGAGAATGTCATCCGATGGCTAGAACAGCTCTTTTTGGAGCCTTCTGCTCATAAGCCTGGTGGAACATCAACTTTTCATGTGGAACAGCAGGTGGTGTTCAATGGAATGCCTTACCATAAATGTTTATGATCTGTTTAGCTCACACTGGCTGGTGTGTCTTTGTTGATATAAAGGCCCTGATAGGAGAGCTGCATGTAAGAGATAGGAGGAACACCAAAGAGAAGACATTTGGAAATAAATATTGTCATATATACAGTAAGCTGCTCATGTGAGTTTGGAGCATGCACAAAAAAGAGGTATTATCTAGGAATCCACACAACTATTACATCTCTGCAGAATATAAAGACTTAAGTGCAGAACCATTGTAGAGAACCGGGGAGATGGCATTGAAGCAAATATTCACAAAGCATTATCTGAACAAAGAAGACATCAGCATTCTTTAAGTCCTGGAAAGAGATGTAATAATTAAGAGATTCAGGTTGGTTCTGCCTGTCGGGAATTAGCAGGCTGAGCCTGAGGGGAGGGTGAAATGCATCATTAATTTTGAGTTGTTACATTCCCACAAGAAACCAAAGTCCTGCCCACCCACAAATTCTGTTGACCCTTATCTGGTGCCAGTTTAGTTTGACCAATTATAGATTAGATTTTTGTATATAGGTGGCAAGTAACCCAACTCCTCTTTCTGGCTACTTATGCCTAACATCCCTGATTCACTGGGTTATAACTCAGTTATATTCAATTTCCAGAATTTCCAGAGGGAGAGGCAGAAAAGCACGATCAGGTTTGCAAGGTTCTGTTCCTATCCCTTATCTCAAAATTGATACTTCTGGCCTTCCAGTGGAATGAGTTTCCTGATCTGGTCTGCACCACAGGACTGACAACCATCATACTACACCAAGACATTTACTTTTGAGGCTTTCCTGCTAATTTCTTAACCCTGCGGTTAAGATTAAAGCTCAACCCTGACAAGACAGAGTGGCTGTGGGTGATGCCTCCCAAGGACATTTCAATCTGTCCTTCCATTACTCTGGGGGGTGAATCTATAGTCCCCTCGGAGAAGGTCCGCAACTTGGGAGTCCTCCTCGATCCACAGCTGACGTTGGATCATCACTTGTCGGCTGTGGCGAGGGGGGCATTTGCCCAGGTTCACCTGGTGCACCAGTTGCGCCCTTACTTGGATCGGGAGTCTCTCCTCACAGTCACACATGCCCTTGTCACCTCGAGGATCGACTACTGCAACGCTCTCTACATGGGGCTACCCTTGAAGAGTGTTCGGAGACTACAATTAGTGCAGAATGCAGCTGCGCGAGCAGTTGTGGGCCTGCCCCGTTGTGCCCACATTTCGTCAACTCTCCGCATGCTGCATTGACTGCCTATTGGTCTCCAAGCGCAATTCAAAGTGTTGGTTATTACCTATAAAGCCCTTTATGGCAAGGGACCAGGATACTTATGGGACTGTCTTCTGCCACATACTTCCCTACGACCGGTGAGAGCACACAGGGTCAGCCTCCTCTGGGTCCCATCAGCGAAACAATGTCGGCTGGCGGGCCCTAGGGGGAGGGCCTTCTCTGTTGTGGCGCCCACCCTCTGGAACCAACTGCATCCTGAAGTCCGTGTTTCTCCCACGCTCCTGGCCTTCCGTAAAAACCTTAAAATTTACCTCTGCCGGCAGGCCTGGGGATGATTGTGGATTGAATGGTGAATATGAGTGGGTGTTAGTTTGGTTTTTTTAGATATTTTTATTTGGACTTGTATTGAAATTTCATGTTTTATATACATGTTGTTAGCCGCTCCGAGTCTCCGGAGAGGAGCGGCATACAAGACCGAATAAAATAAAATAAAATAAATAAATAAATAAATAAATAAATAAATAAATAAATAAATAAATAAATAAATAAATAAATAAATAAATAAATAAATAAATAAATAAATAAATAAAATAAAATCCTTGGATCAGCCTGGATCAGAACTTTAAAACGGCCACCAGTTTTTAAGTTCTATTTAGCTTCCAAGAGAAATGCAATGTGGTTTTCATTGGGCAATTGTTTTCTTTTGTTTGACCATGACCAAGTTGGTTTTTATGACAAGAAAGCCCTGCTAATCAATGCCAATAAATAATTCAGTGATCAAACTCTCACCCAGCAAAAAAGTCTCTTTAAGACAGAGGTCCCCAACATTTGGGGCACCAGGAACCGGTTCCATGGAGAGAGGTTTTTCCACAGACCAGAGAGTGCGTGGTTTTGTGTGCTGCCTGCATCCCACAGTGCGGGCCGGTTGCTGGCATGCTGTGGCCCGGTACTGGTCCACAGACCAGGGGTTGGGGACCCCTGCTTTAAGAATATCTATCTATCTATCTATCTATCTATCTATCTATCTATCTATCTATCTATCTATCTATCTATCTATCTATCTATCTATCTATCTATCTATCTATCTATCTCAAAAGCAAACCGGGCTTCTCCTTTTTCCAGACCTGAGGTTTCAACCAAGTAGAAGCAAAAGCTCATCTTCTCTAATTAACAATCAGGCAGGCGGAACCTGGCAAGTGCCTGACATAGAGATCCTCAATCAGAGCAACTGCCTTCCTGGTTGGCAACGAGGCGCCTGGCTGTTCACACCTGGGGAAGATTGCAGCTTCAGTTTCAGCATCACCTGGCCGAGCTCTCAATATGTCAACTCACTGCTTGTGGTAGCAGGTTGGTATTAAAAGCTGCTTGCCTCCTAATCCAGGTAAAGGTATGATATGATAAAGAGTTGGCAAATCCAACAGTCTGTTAGCATTTTTCAGCAATGTTTTAAATCTATGACCAGAGGCCAAACAACAGTGCAGGTTACAGAAAAAAATTAGTAATAGTATTCCAATGGCTTTGTATTGGAATAGAATTAGAATTACAATACAAAATGGAATGGAATGGAATGGAATGGAATAGAGTAGAGTAGAGTAGAGTAGAGTAGAGTAGAGTAGAGTAGAGTAGAGTAGAGTAGAGTAGAGTAGAGTAGAGTAGAGTAGAGTAGAGTAGAGTGGAACGGAACGGAACAGAACAGAACAGAACAGAACAGAACAGAATAGCTCAAATTATGACTACTTGCTCATTACAGTTGTAAATTAAGTGAAACCATGGTTTGCTAGGGGCCAGTTTTGCAAAAAAACAAACAAACTCAGAAGTAAATGCCAGTTTGGGGCAAAACCATTGTAAAATGTTTTGAGCATGGGATACTGCAAATGGTCATAAATTCGAGCAGATCCCCAAGTGCCCAAAACGTCACACGACCGAGGGCATGGGGCTGACCATCAGAACTTCAGATCCAGCTCGGAGATTCCCCTCAGGGTGGTCTGTCATAACTCTGTCCAGTTGCTAAGCAACCAGCCATAAGTCAAGGACTATCTATAGAAGCAGATACATCCATATTTACATGGGTGTGGAATTTCAGCACCCTTAATGAACCTAAGAATCAAAGATAGATGATCGATAGAAATTATGATACTTGCGTGTGTGGGAGATGACCAGGCTGAGCCTGAGGGTTGGGTCAAAAGCGTCATTTGTTTGGAGTCACTATGCTCCCACAAGAGACCTCAAGTCTAGCCCTCCCTGAATTCAGTTGACTCTTATTTAGCACCAATTTACCTTGACCATTAGTAGACCAGATGCTTGTTTAAAGGTAGCATGTAATAAAACCCATAGTATTTTTGAACTCCTAGCTCCCAGTTTCTTGAACCCGACAGCACGCGAGCTTCACCAGACTTTTCTGTTTCAACTTCTCTTGTGCTAAATAGTTCACCATCTTGCTTCCTTCCTAGTTCAAATCATGCTCCTGTTTTTTTTTCTGCAAGCATAGCTCCCCCCCACCCAAAAAAAAAAGGCTTGAAGGAAGCATGCAACCCTCAGGACCCAGATTAACAACCCCTGGGATAAAGAGAAGGAAAAAAGAACGGAGACGTCCAATATGCAGGAATAGAGGTGTTAAACTAACATGAAATCCAGTTCCAGCTTGAATGCAAATGGAGGAGGGAGGGAAGAGGTTGACGGGCTGTGAAAGAAAGATAGCAATGCTCAGAGAGATGCTTGTACAGCGATGCATAGTGATGCTTTCTCTTTCTTGCACACAGTTGCATACACTGACACCCACTTCCCCTTTCTCACAGTACACAGATGCTACTTTTTTTGTTCTGTTAATTACACCTCTTGCAGATCAGAAAGATAAACCCAAATGGAGCGATAGGGGTGACGTGGAGGAGCCTATAAGTTATTCATAAGCTCAAACTTCAGCTCTTCTTTTGCATTTCCTGCAAGATACGGTACCTTCAAAACCTATTATTCATCTCTCACCTCCTAGCAGTGTCTTTCCTCCCTTCCCCCCTCCATTGGGAAGAAAGTAGATAATTGTAGGAAATACATCATCACCAAGTAGATAATTGTAGGAAATACATCATCACTTTCATAGTTGCTGAGGCCACCTTTGTCCTGGGGGGGGGGACAAAAAGCTACCGACGTCCCAAATGTCAACTGAACTTCCTTGGTTTTTTGGGGGGAAATGTTTCACTTCTCATCCAAGAGGTTTCTTCAGTTCTAACTAAAGAAGCTTCTTGGATGAGAAGCAAAACATAAAAAAAAAAACGTTGAGACTCTAGAAAGAGTACAGAGAAGAGCAACAAAGATGATCAGGGGACTGGAGGCTAAAGCGTATAAGGAACGGTTGCTGGAATTGGGGATGTCTAATTTAATGAAGAGAAGGACGAGGGAGGACATGATAGCAGTGTTCCAATATCTCAGGGGCTGCCACAAAGAAGAGAGAGTCAAGCTATTTTCCAAGGCACCTGAAGGCAGGACAAGAAGCAACAGGTGGAAACTAACCAAAGAGAGAAGCAACCTAGAACTAAGGAGAAACTTTCTGACAGTGAGAACAATTAATCAGTGGAACAACCAGCCTCCAGAAGCTGTGAATGCTCCAACACTGGAAGTTTGTAAGAAGAGACTGGACAGCCATTTGTCCGAAATGGTATAGGGTTTCCTTCCTGAGCAAGGTCCCTTCCAACTTTACTACTACTACTACTACTATTACTACTACTACTACTACTACTACTACTACTATATTATTATTATTATTATTATTATTATTATTATTATTATTATTATTATTATTATTATTATTATTATTATTATTATTATTATTATTATTATTATTATTATTATTATTATTATTATTATTATTTTCAAAGGGGAAAAAACTCAGAAAGCCCAGTTGCTTTTTTGGAAAGAGCAACCTTTGGACGGCCATGACCTGGATGATTGAGAATTTCCATAGGTGAAAGCTATGTAAGAGCCATAGATGAAGAGTCATGGTGGTACAGTGGTTAGAATGCAGTATTGCAGGCTACTTTTGCTGACTGCAGTTTGGCAGTTCGATTCTTACCGGCTCAAGGTTGACTCAGCCTTCCATCCTTCCAAGTTCAGTAAAATTAGGACCCAGATTGTTGGGGGACAATATGCTGACTCTGTAAACTGCTTAAACAGCACTATGAAGCAGTATAAAAGTCTACGTGCTGTTGCTATTCCTTCCTTCTTTCCCACAGTGGCGCAGTGGTTAGAATGTAGTACTGTGAAACAGTTTATAAGTCTAAGTACTGTTACTCTTCCTTCCTTCCTTCCTTCCTTCCTTCTTTCCTTCCTTCCTTCCTTCCTTCCTTCCCTTGGTGGCGCAGTGGTAAGAATGTAGTACCGCAGTCTGACTCTGCCCACTGCCAGCAGTTTGATTCTGACTGGCTCAAGGCTGACTCAGCCTTCCATCCTTTCAAGATTGTTAAAATGAGGACCCAGATTCTTGGAGGCAATATGCTGACTCTGTAAACCACTTAGAGAGGGCTGTAAACCACTGTGAAGTCTAAGTGCTATTGCTATCAACATTATTTATTGGAGAAGGAGGATAAAATGCCTAGTGGATTCACAGGAAATAAGATAAATCCAGAGGAGAAGGAGCCTGAAACTATATCTCTGGCTCCTTAGGCAAAAGTACCAAGTGTGACACCTGAGGTTGGGTAATCAGTAGGCTGAATTTACCAGAATATGAATCTGAAGGGGTACAGGGTTCCAGCTAAAGACTGAAGCTACCAAAGTGTCTAGTGTACTCATTCATCTGCAAAGGAATATGCATTTTACTTGGCTTTACTTTTTTAATAGACAAATGTATTCTTTGTTTTAATTTATAATTTCTCTCTGGTCCTTCTAATGCTCATCGGTCACTCAGAGAAGTTTACATCATTTAGAATCAATACAAGATTGAGAAAAAAATTCTTAAAATGGGAAG
The DNA here is from genome assembly GCA_034064705.1 of Bothrops alternatus. Lineage (NCBI taxonomy): Eukaryota > Metazoa > Chordata > Lepidosauria > Squamata > Viperidae > Bothrops > Bothrops alternatus. The sequence continues at coordinate 298,289 of JARGCV010000096.1, read as the reverse complement.
GACAAAGCTACTGACAAAACAAGTCTATTAAAAATCAAAAATCAGGAAGAGGCAGCCAATAACATATTTTGGGTAGTGTGCTAAAGATAAGATGTGGGGAGCTTTGTCCAAGAGCATGTTGGTCAAGTCTGGCTAGATGGAGAAATTGTTATTCTGCTAGATGGCCAAGTTTGGCTTGTAAAATCATACAGCTGATACGATTTTACAACCTGTTTTTCTTCACTTATTTCTCTGGATTGACTCAATGTTTGACAGGGAGTGGAAAAAGTAGATGGTCCAGTTCAATCCAACTTAGTCATCTGAGCTGATCTCCAAATCTCAGTATCTTCCCTGAGACTATTCCTTGCAAAGAGACTCAATCAGCGGCTCAAGTCAGGCAGTTTTGTGATAACCTAGCCAAATTTTACAAAAGCATATTGGGAGTAATATTGTCCGGATTCTGGTTTCAATTGCACACACAAAGTTGCTATGGAAACTGGTGGTATATTCAAGGCCAAGGTGATAACAGCAGACAAGGAATGCAAATCAAAACAGAGCCTATGGAAAAAAAATGAAGTTTGCCTAAGTGGTTCTGCTTTTAACAGAAGCACACGGAAGAATAGTCAAAATCCAGTTCAAGTTCCGAGAGCCAGGTCAGGACCATCAGCCAGTCCAGAAGTCAGAAGTTCACAGCCAATGCTCCATAAACATCACACAAGAGCTGGAGACCTGACGGTTGATTCCAAAAAAAGGATGACGGCTCAGGGCTGCCTCTTAAATAAGGCTGTAGCCAACTGCCTTTAATCAAGGGATTTACTCCCTTGCCTGGCAAGGAAACTCACAGAATGTCTTTGCTCTGCTCTTTGCTCTACTCACCAGGAAGAGGCCTGATGTTATTATCATCTGGTTACTCCCATTGCTTGTTGGATTGCTCCAGAGACTGCTTGTGTTTGATCAGTCTCTGATGATTATTGGCTTTGTGTCTCCTGAGGCTGACATTGTACAGATTCTGCTGTAGCCTCTTCTTCAAAAGTGTCTTGAGTCCTGTCTCATGACAGATGTGATCTCTATTCTCTAACATGTTTTCCTGTGAAGATTACAAAATTACAAATATACATATATGCATGTCAACACATTAGTCTTGGGAAACTTACATGAGCCAAGCTAAGGAGTTCCTTAAGCCTGATTTGGTCTGGATGAAGTGAGGTATAATTTGAAAATTGAGTTTGTGATTGTACGGTGATTTTTGAACACACAAAAAGTGTGTAATAGGATTTTATTTTAAGGCAGGGTAAAATTCGATGAATAGTTGTAGATCCAGATTCGTTGTACAGAATGCCAGGACATCGTTCTGAAGGTGTATTAAAGGGTATCAGTGATGGATTCCAGTCAAATATTTACTATGACCAAAGGCCTTCATAAAATCTAGTTGCTGATTCTTAGGAAAAGTAACAGTGATAAGGTTCAGCCTATAAAAATGAGCAGAACTCATTTCCCTTGCCCTTAATTTTTAATAAAGTCACCTTGTAGCCCACCTGTGGTCTTTTCTCCACAGTGTCTATCCTGATTAATTTGCAGCATGGCCATTCTCCACCTTGCTGGTTTGCAGTTTTCCAAAAATTAACACAGTATGTTTATTTCTGTTTATGGAGTGATTACAGCTGAGCACGACAAGCACAGTCACTTCATGTCTAGAAAGGATGCTGTGTTGCTCAACCTGGCCCTGGAGATGGTTTGTTGGAATGTCTCTCGCCATCTTTAATGTTGGGGGCCCTTGAATCTCCATGGAAGGCCACATAGCCTGTTCGGCAAAGAAAAAACCCCAGTTTAATGCAGTGGTGGGATTCAAATATGTGAACAACTGGTTCTCTGTGTGGATGCCACTTCCAGAAATCTATTCTGGGCCTGGGCAACAAAAAATTAGCTACAGGTTCTGCAAACTGGCTGAATCCCACCACTGGTTTAATTCCATGTAAGGAGCTCTTGAGAGAGAGAGCCCCAAGCAATGAGAAACTGTGATGCTGAACTTCCATCATTGTTTTCCATTAAAATTTAACTGATGGCAAATTAAGTGCTCAGGGATTTGTTGATACCTGAAATATTAGAAGGCAAAGTAGGGGGCAGAAGGATGAAGAATTTCTGTAGCCATCAGCTTCAAGATGAAATTGCCACATCCTGAAGCCCTCAGATCTACTTGGAATACATTGTACAAAGTGATGGAAATAGCCCTAACAAACAGCTCCAATGATCAAGATGAATCTAAACATTTGCTGTAACTTTTCATCCAATCTGCTCATTGTTCTAAGTCTAATTTGGTGGTGGCATCCGTCTCCAGAGACTTGTTCACGATTCAAATTGTCAGATGGGTTCTGAATTAGGAAAGAAAACACTCCTTTCCAACACATTGCTTTATTACAGTTATATATCCCCATCTCACTGTCAACTGATGCCGGACAGCTTGCAGCACCATAAAGCAAGAATATAAAAACATTAAATTTAACAGAGTTGGGTGAAGTAGGAGTGGGATGGACACAGGGTCCTCTTCTTAGTCCACTAACCACCTTCAGCATGGAAATGAACATTGATACATTAAGGAAACTATGTGCCAAACCTTCAGTTTGGAGAAAATAGCTTACAAAAGGATTGGTACTTGAACAAAAAAAATGCATGGAAGTATGGATTAAAAATCTGTCTGAAAATGTCTGTGAACGAACTTATGGTCTTAAAGAGAAGGAAAGAATGAACTATGGAAACAGAATCAACATGAACTGGAAGTAAAATGAGACTTGGAACCAAACCTTGGTAGATTCATCCATCACTTCCACCTGACATGAACCTGTTCTAAGTCTTTCCAACTGCAAATTTTAGAGTCAACTTGGAAGCCCTTTTTGACCTGCACTGAAGTGGAAGGAATCATTGATTCAATTTGGAGAGTTAAATCCTGAGGGTAGCTGCTGTGTTATTCAAAGCTTTCTCCTTTTCACCCAACCACTGTGATTGTGATGTATTTACTTACGGATTACACAAAAGAAAACAAGCTGGTAAAGAGAGCAAATAAGCACGATATATCCAGTGGGCCGACGTTTGTGTAGATATAGTCAGGAGCTTAGAGACTCTGATTACTGGCAACTTTTCTCATGCTGCATTGCTCGGAAGGAAGACGTGGAAAATATCAGCTCTTCTAACTGCACGGATAGAAATTACGCAAGTGTGCAGGTGGGGCACATAAAGGGTTTTGTCCCTTAGGCTTCCACAGAACAGAGAGTGTATATCATCTGCACAGCAAATGCTATTGCCTCATTTCACCCAATATACTCTTTAAAATTGAAATCTGTCCCTAGAGCATGTAGCAAGCCTTGCTTTAACAGAGATAAAGATATAAAGAAGGGAGGGTAGCTCAGATGCAAAGTGGAATAGGGCTCCTGCCTTTTGAATGCTTGTCCAGAAGAAGATCTGTTTTCCTAAGAATTCTCTAATTTAATCGGGGAATCTAGAAAAAACTGGATAGGTGGTAAGTGGATACACAAATATAATTTAGTTCATTTTTAATCCATTACTTTTCCTTATCTTACCATAGAATCATAGGACTAGAAATGTCCTTGGAAGACTTCTAGCTTAACCCCCTGCTCAAAGCAGAAGTCCTCCTATCGTCTTAGACAAATGGTTGTCCTGTGTTTTCTTGAGAACCTCCAGTAGCTCCAGGAGGTGTGTGAGTGGGAGGAGGAGGAAGAAGAGGAGGAGGAGGAGGAGGAGGAGGAGGAGGAGGAGGAGAAGGAGGAGGAGAAGAAGAAGAAGAAGAAGAAGAAGAAGAAGAAGAAGCTTTTGTTCTGATCAGTTCTACTGAATGTATTATAAAAGTATTGATTATTTGCTCAGATTTCCTAACCCTTATTGGTAATTAGGCTAGGAGAGGTGAACCTAGGCAGAGCTTCTGTTGGAGTTCAGCTCTTGCATTGATCAGCTAACCAACTCTGCATACTAAGTAGATCTTACAAATCCAGATGAACAACAGCAATTACTAAAAGGTTGCAATTTACTTCTGACACTCTATTAACAGTGAGTTGGAGGGCTGGGCATCAAGAACCAAGATTTGTTGGACTAAGATTTAGCTTAACTAAAATAAACCTCCTGGAGGAAAAACAAATAACAACAACTGGAAATTGGCAAAAAAACAACAACCACAAAACGTTAGGGCAGTGGTTCTCAACCTTTTTAATGGTGCGACCCCCAACCGGTCATAAGTCGAGGACTACCCAACCGATTGTAAGTCGAGGACCCCCAACCAGTCGTAAGTCGAGGACTATTTCCCTACCCGGGAGTGCCACACATGCGTGGTGCTGCCCCCTCCGCCGGCCGAGGCGTAGCTGGCAAGGGGCAGCGACGGCGCAGGGCGACCACCGGCTGGGCCACCAGCTGCCCCAGCCCAAGGGAGGTAAGGCACCCGCCGGGCCCCATGCATGCCAGCAACCCTCCCTGTGCCCGCCGGCCTCCCACCTCCCACCCCTGGCCCTCTTTTACTTACATTTTTAGTAGTTGCTCAGCAGGGAGGGGTGGAAACTTCCAGACAGCTCGCCTTCGCTGCAGACAACTTGCAGCACCGTTTGCAGACTGGGACTTTTGGCGGGCTCAGCAGGGCAGAGATTAGACTCTATTCAAGAGAGTCTATTCTATTGGCTTTCAAAAGCCAATAGAATAAGAGGGAGTAGCACAGCTAAGGAAAAGGGGAAAAATGGTGGATTGCATTGTTTGGCGACCCCTGTGAAATGGTCGTTCGACCCCAAATGGGGTCGCGACCCACAGGTTGAGAACCACTGCGTTAGGGTGAGTTTGCTGCAATAGTTCAGCCTCTATGCAACATTAGGATTTACATTTCATGGTAAGCTTTGATACAAAAAAACAGTGAAAATGCCTCCTATTCATTCTAAAAGTGTCTCTTCCCAACATATGAACCAGCTATTGTTGATTAATTTGTCCTCTACAAATGAGTTTAATCTTCATAGAAGCTTTTTATTGAAGGAAGTTTATTACATTTGGGTTGAAAAATCCTAGCCTAACCATAGGTGGCAGAAGACTTAGGTTATTTTGTTTCTCTCTGCTGCCATCTAGGGTACATTGGGATTATTGAAACCTTACTATTGTACACTATTTATTAATAATACATAAAACCGTTCCGATTGTTCCCCACAGCAACATTTACTTTTACCAACCTCAATACTGTTGATGAGTTAAATAAAAGCATATACTGAAGCCAAACACTGCCCAATAATTAAAACCACTTTGTCTGTTTTCAATAAGCATTTTCACCCTGTTGACTATTCAGGAATGTTATTTACTCACCATCTAATAGCTCTTTCAGCACCGGACTTCACTAAAGAGAGGGCGGACTGGAAGCATTTCTGTTAGTAACTTGTTGCTGGGACATTAAAAACTACTCAGTGGCATTTGAGCATGCATTGTCTATTCCTGGGAATCACGCTGTTTTTAGTGCATTGAGAACAGACTTCCTCATTCGGGGTCCTAAAGAAGCAGCTTGAGAATTTTCGTGAGAATTGAGGCCCTGTCTGTATACCGCATGTGGAGGAGAAAACAGTATTAACAAGCCTTTTCTGACAGGCAAGATCTCTGTGAAGGGACATCCAGTGCTTGTCTGCAATCCTTAAACAAAGAGACCTGGTACATAAAGCCAAAAGCTGGTGGGGTCCTCTGGTAGTGATGGCTTAGTCACTGAGCTATTGTCGGTGACAGTGATCAGTGACAGCTGATCTGTAGTTAACAGCACTTCATTCTTCCTATTAGAAAAGGAACAAGGCTAGCCGGATCAACAACAAGACACACCATGGAAAACTTCCATTTAGAGTTCTAGTCTTGCCCTAATTGTTCTCTTCCTCTTCCCTCCGGTCATTTGTATTTTCTCTTCAAAAGCTGTGTTCATGTGACACACTTATCCATGATTAACCATGGCCTACTTAACTCAGTTTTCTGGATTCAAACACAGCACACCACATCTGTGAGGCCAAGTCAGGAAATAGAAACCACCAAAAATAATAGAACTTCACTTTACTGATGTGGGCTGTAATAACAGGGTCTTATAAACCTGGCATTGAATTTCTTTCTTTCTTTCTTTCTTTCTTTCTTTCTTTCTTTCTTTCTTTCTTCCTTTCTTTCTTTCTTTTTTCTTTCTTTCTTTCTTTCTTTCTTTCTTTCTTTCTTTCTTTCTTTCTTTCTTTCTTTCTTTTTTTCTTTCTTTCCCCAAGGCCACCCAGCTGGCTTTCATGGCTAAGGTGAGACTAAACTTACAGTCTCTCTCTCTCTCTCTCTCTCTCTCTCTCTCTCTCTCTCTCTCTCTCTCTCTCTCTCTCTCTCTCTCTCTCTCCCTCCCTCCCTCCCTCCCTCCCTCCCTCTCTCTCTCTTCTTCAAAGTGGTTTGTGGGGTCCTTCGTACTGAGCTTAGTCATTTTCTTGCAGACATTTCATTACCAAACGAAGTAGCATCATCAGTGATAGAAGGGAGTAGGTTAATGAAACATCTGCAAGAAAACAACCAAGCTCAGAGAGCACCGAAGAACCCAAATGAAATATTTTTTAAAAAAATATCACTATATGGTATTATGAATACAGTGAGTGAATAACAACAGCAGGCAGAAGTTGCAAATTTGAGTAGTACCGTCAGAATCATGGTACTCCAAGCAGAAACTTCCAACAGTGGGTCCAGCTTCCCATTTGTAGTCAGAGAAGAAACAAAGGAAAGTGGACGCCGTCCATTTCAGGAGACCAACTTCGCCCCAGGGTTTGAGGACAGCATAATCCATCTTGCAAAACACTGGAGTGAATCCAGTCTTCCTCAATGAGCAGTTTCATTTCAAGGCAGATTGCTTTAAGGTGTGTTCTGCCCATGTGCAGAGCACCATTGAAGGGTTAGAGAAATGAAAGAAATGAAGCAGAGAAGCTGTAACCGTCCAGTAAGTAAACATTTTATTTCACAGATCTGCTTTGCGGGAGAAATTCCAGTGAACTACACTGGAACTGACTGATCCCATCAAAACTTCTCAATCACTTAGAAAAGATCAGTTACTACAGTAGATATAATCAGAAGGAAAACGTGAAAAGAGGAGCAGTATAGACTATTTCCTTGTAGAGATATCTTTAACAATTGATCTTAACCATTTTCCGTAATATTAATGGTACTACAGTCACATCATTATTGCTCAGTTTGAAATACCTGTGGAGTTTAGTAATTTAGCGATTTTATAACTAACGTAGCTATTTATATTTAGCCATTTTTAACATTATATACAGTTTTATCTCAGTGTTTCTGTTGGATAGATTTATACATTACATTCATGGTTGGTTTTGAAATCCTATTTATATTTACAATCTTAATGGTATTGCAGTATGCTTTTACATTTGCACTAGAACTTTAAACCTTGGTTATTTTTATAGCACATAGGTTAAGCTATTGGCATAATGTTAGCATGTAGTTTTTAATTCTGAATATAATTCTTACCAGTTAGTGGCAAAAATGAAGGATTGATTGACTTACTTTCAACAGGTAGTAGCAGCAATGTGGATAAAGTGAATGTATGTAAAATTCAGAATTTCATAAGGAAGATGTCAAAAACATAAGAGCTGGAGTGAGTTCTCTTTATAGTATTGGGACTTTGATTAAATGTACGAAATAGAAGAGCTTCAGGCTGCAGTGAAATTCAGCAACGAAGTTCAGGAACTCATAGGTACCTTTTAAAGAACAATTTGTGCAAAAGCAAGAAAAAAGGACAGAGAAAGAGGAGGAAGAAAACCACACTACAGTATTTGTGTTCGATGCTAACCAGTAGAAGAATGCGTACACACTCATGCCAATTTTAACAAAGTATTTACATGAAATCATTTTACTTAGCAATAAAAATAAATAAATAAACATACAAGGTAGTATATACAGTCCAACTTCCTCAGTCATTCTGTAAGCAACATCCCCAGCAAATAATACTTGTTCAAATATAAATACACATGCACACACTCCTATATTAATGTAGGCACACTGTATTAGTTGCATAAGGCACAGAGAATAAGAATACTTCCTGTCTTGCATTATTTGGGGTGAAGGATGCTGTCATGAACATGCTCAGCATCCATTCCATTATCCTTCGGTTAATTTTCAAATCTGGAGTGCAATCATTCAAAAGAGCAGGAAGATCTGCAAAGTTTCCACTGCAAAGTTAATATACCAAAACAAAATATAAAAGCAACCCCCCCCAAAAAAATTCTCCCTCCTATCCAAAAGAGACATGGTATCTCAGGTAACCACATCAAATGACCCAATGTTGAGTTTTGGCATCGCATTTAGCCGAAGCCCTCTGTTTCTCCCCCATAGCCTTTTCCTCTTGATCACTTCCTAAGGCAGCAGTTCTCAACCTGTGGGTCGCGACCCCATTTGGGGTCGAACGACCATTTCACGGGGGTCGCCAAGCACCGCAGTCCGCCATTTTCTTTTATTTTCTTTTTGGTCGGCCATTTTTTTTCCTATCGCGATGCGAGCCGTCGCGCTGCACATGCGCGGTGCAGGACCGCCATTTTTTTTGGGTCAGCCATTTGTTTTATCGGCCATTTTTTCCCTATCGCAATGCGGGCTGTCGCACCACGCATGCGCGATGCGCCCCATCGCACCACGCATGTGCGGTGCAGGCCCGCCATTTTTTTTTGGTCGGCCATTTTTTTGGGTCGGCCATTTTTTTCCCTATCGCGATGCGGGCCGTCGCGCCACGCATGCGCGGTGCGGGCCCGCCATTTTTTTTGCGTGATGCGGGCCGGGGTCAAGCCCTGGAAAAGTTTGAGAACCGCTGTCCTAAGGTAAGTCAAGAACTCCACACCCCTCCTAAGAGCCCATGGAACAAAACTGGGAAAATTTATCTTTCCCAATCTGGTTGAACAAGAATGCAAAATAATATTTTGGCACTGAAAATCAAGATGAACAATTTGATGAGGCCATCCCAAGCTAAGAAGGAAAAGCATTCTGTTCTTTATCTTTCCCTTCTTTTGAACCTTGAGGACATAGTGGGACTTCGGCAACTTTGACAAAAGAATCAATCTGCTCAGAAATATATAAACGGGCCCAGAATTGAAGACAGAAGAGGTTTGCCGAAAAACCGGCAATGACAGTTTATTGACTTTTCGGCTGCTGTTTTAATTACAGATTTCAGATGAAGTCAGCAACTGTGAAAGATGTCAGATGTGGGATGTTTGAGATTAATGCCTCTATCGGGGGGGGAGGGGTGTTAATAGCAGTATTTGAAAAATAAACTCCCATTCCTGTGTACTCCTAATATACTTCTCAGCTCCGGGGAAAATTAAAAATTGTTTGGCCTCAGAACAGTTTAATTCTTAGAATCAGCTCATACATCATGTCAACTCTTAATGCAGTTTTGTTTTGTTTTTGCTCAGTCCATGATATAAACCTACCTATACTGGTTTATAAATCTTGGTTTCTAGATTAGCGTGATGTTAAAATCAGGGCACTATGATTTGTCCAGAAAACATGTTTAAAGTAAATCATGGTAATGTAAACCTTGTAAAAAAAAATTTTTTTTTTTACAAATGTAAATCAGGTTAGAAACTAGGAGACTGTGAATTCTAGTCCTGCCTTAGGCCTGAAAACTGGCTGGGTGACTTTGGGCTAGTCATTCTCTCAGCCCAGTCACCACAGGAGGTTAATGTTTTGGGGAAAATAGGAGGCGGAAGGAGTATTGGGTATGTTCATCTTGAGTAATTTACTAAAAAAATAAAGTGGGATAATAAATAAAAAAACAGAATTCATCCCAGTTTGTCTGCTCATCCCACAACTGTGTTCATGCGCCATATTAAGGCAAATTAAGTGGCTCATTTGGTTATTGATCGAATGTGATATACCAATTTGTAGACTAGGGTTCACATATTATATGAAACTGGTTTTGTCAGGCTTCTGGAAAACTGGAGTGGGACAGAGAAACGGGCACACAAAAACTTCTGATTTAGTGTAGAAAGAAGGAGACTACAAAATAATTCCCACGGCTTCCGCATTTTATATGTCTACTTCATTTATATTACAATCAATGTTCAGATTGAGATTCAGACTATGAAGCTTCTCCATTCTGGACCAGAGAGACATTTTCCAATTCAACCCCCATTTTAATAATGGCCAGTTCTTGGAATCAGACTATGTTCTTCTGATTGTGTGAGAAAGAACTCTCTCGCACCATTTTCTTTTAATAATAGCTAAACTCCAGTGGCAGAGGCAGTTCTTGTGGTTCGTAAACCACAGCTTGTGTTTTAAGCATTAAATGGGCTTCCAATCAATTACAGCTTATTCAATACATTTTAGTTCAAAGGCATGGCTTTGTATGATGCTCGAATACAATTTATAAGTATGTATCTGGCTATAGAAAATCCATCAGTTTACATTCACTGGTGGAAGATTGATTATATTGGCCTTTTTTTGCTGGAGCATCTACTTGCTTTGAAGAAGTGCATGGCCTCAAGCCCAGAGAATCTCCACGGATAGCAAGATACTTCTCTGTGCCAGTCCTCATAGTAAGAGCCCTTGAGAAGAGCTGGTGTTTCTCATTGGAATCAACTCATCGGTTCCATTCTTACTCATTGGATGTACAGGAAGTCCTTGATTTATGACCACAATTGAGTCCAACATTTATGTTGCTAAGTGAGACAGTTGTTAAGTAAGGTTCAACCCATTTTATGACCTTGCTTGCGACGGTTCTTAAGTGAATCACAGTTCTTAAGTGTGAAAAATGGTCGTGCCATTGTAACTTCAAACAGTCACTAAATCAGCGGTTCTCAACATTTTTCAGGCTGAGACCCTGACCTGTGCCGCCCATGCGCGGTGCAACCCCGACCTGCGCCGCGCATGCGTGGTGCGATGGCCCAAATCACACATGCGCGGTGCACACGCAATGGTCCGCATTGCACATGCGCAGTGCGCCGTCCTGAATTGTGCATGTGCGGCGCATGCGTGCCGTCCCGAACTGCGCATGCGCAGCACGACGGCCTGAACCGCACATGCGCGGCATGACGGCCCGAACCATGCATGCACGGCGCACACGCGATGACCCGAACCGTGCATGCGCGGTGAAATGGCCCGAACCGCGCATGCACATGCGCAGCGTGCGTGCGACGGCCCGAAGAATGCATGCACGGTGCGCGCACAATGGCCTGAACCCCGGATGTGTGGCGCAACGGCCCGAACCATGCATGCGCGCCGCAACGGCCCAAACTGCGCATATGCGGTGCGTGCACGGCGGCCTGAACCGCGCATGCATGGCGCACGTGCAACGGCCCAAACCGCGCATGCGCGGCACGACGGCCTGAATCACGCATGTGCGGCCCGCGCGCGACGGCCGAGGGGAAATGGGGGAAAAATGGCGGACTGCAGTGTTTGGCGACCCCCGTGAAACGGTCGTTCGACCCCAAATGGGGTCACAACCCACAGGTTGAGAACCGCTGCACTAAATGAATAGTTGGAAGTGGAGGACTACCTTTATTATGGCTCCATCAAGGAAATTAAAGGATGCTTCTTGCCTGTCTGAGTCAGCCTTTATTCTTGTTCAGAAAAGAGTTATTTATTAAGGAAATCTGAAATTGACCTATAGGACAAATTGCATTTAAACGAGCCATGTTATATCTTAGGTGACCTTTAGACGGCAGCAGAAATACAGACGGTGTCATCCAGTGCAGGAGTGTCAGTGACATGTCACGATGTATCCTGACTTTTTTCCCGTTGCCGGCAATGGGGTGGGTGCGTTTTGCCATGACGCTTCCGGCAGTTTGACACCCCTGATCTAGTGGTTTTTCTGGATGGTTGGGTGGGTGGCTTTTTTGTTTGTTTGTTTGTTTTGTTGTATAATTTTTATTAAGACTTTTAAACAAGGAAATAAAAAGTAATACAAACTAATATGAAGTAAGGAATGAAAAAGAAAAATAAAGAAAAAATAAAGTGCAAGGTAAGAAAAAAGTTGATGAAAAATAGGAGTGCTAAAAAGGAGTGCTTTCTGATATATTTTGCACCAGTTATAAGTGAAAATATATATATTTAATCTCTCTAAAGTAGGAGTATCAAACTCGCAACATCATTTATTTATTTTATTTATTATTTTATTACTTAGATTTCTATGCCGCCCTATTTCAAGAACTCAGGGCGGCTCACAACATAAATACTACAAGTAGAAATCTAATATATAAAACGTTTGTAAAACCCGTCAATTAAAAACCAATCATCCAAAGACAGATATGCAAACATACATACACTGGCTGGGGCCAGGTGTTAACTGCCCCAGGCCTGTCGGCAAAGATGAGTCTTAAGTAATTTGCGAAAGGCGGAGAGGGTGGGGGCGATACGGATCTCCGGGGGGAGTTGATTCCAGAGGGCCGGGGCCGCAACAGAGAAGGCTCTTCCCCTAGGCCCCGCCAGGTGACACTGTCTAGCTGACAGGACCTGGAGAAGGCCGACTCTGTGGGCCCTAACCGGTCGCTGGGTTTCATGCGGCAGCAGACGGTCCCATAAGTAACCTGGTCCGATGCCATGTAGGGCTTTATAGGTCATAACCAACACTTTGAATTGCATTCGGAGACCAATTGGCAGCCAATGCAGCTCGCGGAGTGATGCCGAGATGTGGGCATTTCTAGGCAGGCCCAACACTGCTCGCGCGGCTGCATTTTGCATTACCTGAAGTCTCCGAGCGTTTTTCAAAGGTAGCCCCATGTAGAGAGCATTGCAGTAGTCGAGCCTCAAGGTGATGAGGACATGAGCGACTGTGAGAAGAGACGTGTCATGTGACGTGTCGTGACGTATCGTGAGTTTTTTTCCATTGCCGGCAATGGGGTGGGTGTGGTTTCAGCATTATGCACCTGGCCTGCGGCCCTGCAATTTGACCCCCCTGCTCTAAAGTAACATATTTCTTTTCTTTCTCTAATCTATCCTATCTAATTGTTAAAACCTTTACTCACAAGCTAATTAATTTTTCATTTTTACACAAAATAAACGGGGATAATGTATTTTCTCTAACCAAAAGAAGGCAATTTATCCATTTCGGTCAATTTCACCAACTGTTCCTCCAGTTTTCCGGATTTTTGCAACTCAGATCTGGGATATTGAGTGTATGTATATAAACTGCTTTAAGAGAAAGGAAGCAGAGGAGAGGAAGGAAATGCAGAGATAAATGAGAAAAAAGAAACAATAAAGACAGGTAATGGTCCACAATATAGGAAATCATTTGCCTAATTTTTAAACACATCATTAAACTTTGACCGCTAGGAATAATATTGATTAGTTTTCCTGCAGCATTAGTAAAGCTCTCTTTGTTGAGAAACAGAAAAAACACATTATTGGTGATTCAGAATTGTAGATCTGAGATCACATTATCTTCCAATATTGAACAATAATCTTCTACTATGCCCACTTTCACTGAATAGTCTATTATTCTTAATAAGATTCAAGGTTTGCTGTATAATTTATAAACATGTTATAACTTTAAAACAAACAGATCTTTGTTTTACTATAATAAAAAAATGAATATATTTAACAGGAACAAAACCATAGTATGATATGCCCATGTCATATGATTTGATGACTCCTCACTCATTTTATATTTAAATTTCCAAGACAATTTGAAAGAATTGTTTATTGAGTTAAACCCACTTTGAGATCATAAAGGACATACTTAATATTAACTAAAACCCATTGATTTTTTTTTTTACTGAAGGCAAAGCTCAAATACTTCGGCCACCAAACGAGAAGAGAGGAGGGTCATTGGAAAAGACCCTGATTGGAAAAGATTGAAGGCAAATGTTGGACCCACCACAACTTAAAGCTCTAAATAGAAATGATCCTTGGCTCCATTTGTTGAGAAAGGTATAGTTTATTAGAGGTCAAATGTTGAGAAAGATATAGGTAGTTTATTAGAAGTCAAGTGCAAAGCCAGAACAGAATCGTGCACCAAAATCCCTAAGTTCTACCCCGTAACAATCTCTCATTGCCCACCTCAATGTAACCAATCAGGTTCAGGCAAGATGTTTTCATAATGGTCAGTCTAAGCACAGTTTAGAATGTGGCTCCCACCTTCCTCCATCTGGGTGACCTTGAGGCAGCATCTCAAGGAGACACAGAACTTACTTTTGCTTTCCCCAAGACTTTCCCGTTTCTTTCCTTCTTACAGTTCATGGCAGTCTGTCACCATGTAGCAACAAAGCACAAGCAAGCATAAGATGGCAGCTGACAGCAAAAGGAGAATGGGGCAGCAGAGGATGAGATGGTTAGATAGTGTCATTGATGCAATTGAACAAACTTTGGACAAACAAACAAAATTTAGACAAACTCCAGGAGATAGTGGAGGATAGTGTGGCCTGGGTGCTGTAGTCCATGGGGTCAGGAAGAGTCAGGCATGACTTAGCAACTGAACAAAACTTGTTAATACTGGATAGTTCTACTCTTGAAACTAACATTCAACCTTGTTATAATCTATAGCCACTTATAAAAAAGAAAAGCACTGTTGATTGGTAACAAATTCCAATACTTTCAGTAATTTAGCAATTTAAGATACTGTGGATTCACCTGAACCAAAGTTTGACATCAGAATATTTTGTAATTGTATATAGTGCCATTTTGTTATATTGGGTAGTTTGAATTCCTTGCACAGTCATTTAAATTGTTTGAAAGCTTGATTGCTAATAAGCTAAAGTATTAATATCCCTCTCGAAGGCCTTCCCCTCCCCATTGCAATTTGCAAGCTGGGGTTATTTCAAGAATGTAAATTTGTCGTGTAAGGAATCGTTAAAGGGAAACACCAATCAAAATAAAATGTAACAGGAGTATAGTTGAGGCTAGACGCGAGGAGTGGGGGAAAAGGCTTACTAACTCAGACGTTTTCAAAGACTAATACTTAGTATTGTATACCAGGGATCATGATGATTGCTGCATAACATGTTTTTATGTTCAATGTTAATTGTTTCAATAAAAGAATTTTTATATAAAAAAAAAAAAAAAAATTTTTCCAGACGTGTTTTCCAGCCTTTAATGTAAGAAATACAATGGAAATACAACTAAAATGGGCCAGATCCTAGTAGAGATAATAAAGGGCAATATATCAAAATTTTAATTTGTCCTCAGTGTACCTATTTTAAAGTTAAACTGCAGGAAAACTGGAAGTTTGAAAAACTAAACTGGATCTCTGTTATGCAAAAGAGGTTTGGTGTTTCTCACACCAACACATATAGGAGTATTTCCTTTGATTGCTTTTTTTTTAATTCCCTAAAAGCTAAATTCAAACTATTTCACCCAGGTCAATTTCAAATTATATATTTCCCAGATTGGAAAGAACATATTAATCACGCTACATAAACAAATAACGGAAGACTCACAGCCATCTGTGATTTCTGTGCAGCAGAGCAAAAATAAAGCAGAGATTTTTTTTCCTCCTCTTTCAAAAATGTAGGAACTTTTCATAACAGCTCACTCTGTGGCTTCTAAATGGTATGTTCAAAAGAGCTATTTAAATAGGAAGAGGGTGAAGTAGCTTCACAGCCAAAGGCTTAGCCTTCAGTTCTGTGAGGGACCTACGAGGCTTGGTGAGTGAGGGAAACTGAGATAATCACCTCTTTGGCTTACTCATCCTACATATTGTCTTAGCTAGATATTGGATTATCTTGTCAGCTTGGAACAGATATGCTTTTTGTAGCTTTCTCAAAGTGGAATGGAAAATGCTCCTTTAATAATGTTGAAAGAGCCAGGAACAATTGAGAATGTGCATGGAACTAAGAGACAACACGCACTTGTTACTAATAATAATAATAATAATAATAATAATAATAATAATAATAATAATAATAAGAAGAAGAAGAAGAAGAAGAAGAAGAAGAAGAAGAAGAAGAAGAAGAAGAAGAAGAAGAAGAAGAAGAAGAAGAAGAAGAAGAAGAAGAAGAAGAAGAAGAAGAAGAAGAAGAAGAAGAAGAAGAAGAAGAAGAAGAAGAAGAAGAAGAAGAAGAAGAAGAAGAAGAAGTAGTAGTTGTTGTTGGAAGGGGCCTTGGAGGTCATCTAGTCCAATCAGGCAGGAAACCCTATACCATTTCAGACAAATGGCTGTCCAGTCTCTTCTTACAAACTTCCAGTGTTGGAGCATTCACAGCTTCTGGAGGCAGGTTGTTCCACTGATTGTTTTAACTGTCAGGAACGTTCTCCTTAGATCTAGGTTGCTTCTCTCTTTGGTTAGTTTCTATCTGTTGTTTCTTGCCCCGCCTTCAGGTGCTTTGGAGAATAGCTTGTCTTCCTCTTCTTTGTGGCAACACCTGAGATATTGGAAGACTGCTATCATGTCATCACTCGTGCTTCTCTTCATTAGATTAGACATACCCAATTCCAGCAACCGTTCCTTATATGTTTTACCTTCCAGTCCCCTGATCATCTTTGTTGCTCTTCTCTGTACTCTCTCTAGAGTCTCAACATCTTTTTTACATCATGGTGACCAAAAGTAATAGATTGTTACTTCAAGGACATCACACACGCAACTTTTCAAACCCTAGATTCACCACCCATTCTTTCTTGATGCCTCCCCTATGAACCAAACCTTATTTGATTGTCAGGTCCCATGCAAGACTAAAAAATATGAAGAACAATTGCAGGATTTGGGAATGGCCAGTCTAGAGAAAAGAAGGACTAGGGAGGACATGATAGAATATTCCAGTATTTGAGAGGCTGCCACAAAGAGGAGGGGGGTCAGCTTATTTTCCAAAGCACCAGAGGGCAGGACAAGAAACAATGGATGGAAACTAATCAAAGAGAGAAACAACCTGGAATTAAGGAGAAAGTTCCTAACAGTGAGAACAATTAACCTGTGGAACAGCTTGCCTTCAGACATTGTGGGTGCTTCATCACTCGAGGTTTTTAAGAAGAGCCTGGAAAGCCACTTGTCTGAAATGATATAGGGACTCCTGCTTTAGGGGGCTGGACTAGAAGACCTCCCAGGTCCCTTCCAGCTCTATTGTGATTGAAGATGGATGAAATCTCAAGAAGAGATTTCATCCAGAAGAAATCTTGGCCATCTCATGAGATGTTTCTGAATCTTTAAATGTTATTTTAATTTGGGGTGTTTGTGGTATCAGTGGATTGCCCCATCATTCATGTGCTTAGTTGTCAATCTTAGGTTAAATGTTTCTAGAAGTAGTACCTAGGTAGTAACTATGCACCTTGTCCAAATAGGGAGCATTAGGAGGCACATAGGGAGCTGTTAGTTGAATGGGTGGGCAACCCTTCACCTTGTAATGAAGGACATGTAAATTCAGGAATGCTCATTCAAGTATTATTCTGTTCATGGTAGATTATTGATTTTCATGGGCTTATTTCTTTAGTGTAATGCAAAAATGTTAAAAAGCATATCACAATTCCATTCTCAGAGAGCAAATATGAAACTATTTATTTACAAATTCCAAGGTGGACTATTTATATAGTCAACACATGATGGAGCTGCATACAGAAAGTCTCTAGGGTTTCCTTGATATGTCCTCAGAAGGGTCAGTTCTACAATATGCCCCACTTTCCGCACTGGGGCACCCCAATTACATTCCAAAGAGGAGAGCTGATGGAAGAGGCTAGCACACCTTAAGGGACTTAGATGGTCTTTCAAATGGGGCATCACCATTTTTGCAAAACTGAATCCCGTCAATGGAAGGCAGAAGGAAAAGAGACCCCCCCCAAAGGGGATGGGAAGAAACCAACTTCCTTTTGTCCTTCTTAGTTTTGTTTTGACACAGGAATAGCAAAATTGTCACTGTTGCTTTAACAGAAATCTGAACTGAAAGCTAGAATTTCATTTCCTGATGGGAGACAGGTTTTCATCACAACTTGCTTCTGAATGCTGAGGGACTGTGTATTTATGTTTTCAATCTCTCTCTCTCTCTGTCTCTGTCTCTCTCTCTGTCTCTCTGTCTCTCTGTCTCTCTCTCTCTCTCTCTCTCTCTCACACACACACACACACACACACACACACACACACACACACACAGGCTTACAGGGAGGAGAGGCAACATTTAACTTATGAAAGACACCTGTTCATAATTATTTTTTATTTATCCAATGACTGGGGCTACCCCAGCAGAGAAAGAGAGAGAGAAAAATACACTTCCATCCAATTCACTAAAACCTAATCAGTGGCCTTGATGTTGTCAATGTATTCCTCTCTCAATTGCAGCTGATTTTATCTGATGTAGTAACACTTGTAATACATAGTAAAGATTGGACCCCTAAAATCATTTTCTAGACTGAGGAATCTCAGGGGCTTACTCTGGAGATGGGGAGAACATTCCTGCTAGGTGACTCATTTGCTTAAAGGAAAATGGATTGATAAAATCTGCTAAATTAAAACACTGTACAAACAAAAAGACAATAATACTTCATCACATTTTCTCATTTGTTTTTAGGTTTGGGCTGGCTTCCCTCCCTCCCATCCAGGACATGGCATAGAAGCGTTGCTTGAGCAGGGTCTGTAAAATTATCTGGGACATTACACATCCTCTCCATGACCTGTTTTCCTTGTTACCTTCTGAGAGGAGGCTCCATGGTATCTGAAGCAGAACATCTGGATTCAGCCAGAGTTTCATTCCATACAGCATTAACCTTGTGAACTCTCAAGCTTCCTCCTTCCATTATATATTCAAGATGGACAATATTTAATATTTATTTGCTATGTATATGTAGGGATGTGGGTCTGTACATGTTGTTCATAGTATGTTTAGGTGTGTGTCATGTATGTGTTTCACTTTGAGAGCGGGCAACTAAATTTCATTTTTGATGTGTGCCATTGTGCCCACAGTATAAAAATGACAATAAAGGTTATCTTATCTTATCTTATCTTATCTTATCTTATCTTATCTTATCTTATCTTATCTTATCTTATCTTATCTTATCTTATCTTATCTTACCTTACCTTACCTTACCTTACCTTACCTTACCTTACCTTACCTTACCTTACCTTACCTTACCTTACCTTATCTTATCTTATCTTATCTTAGCAAATTGAAGAAAGCTACTCCATTTTCTAGCATCTGTTATTTAAATTTGCTGGGTCCATCTACCCACAAATGGGTCCCTGTGAATTCTGCAGGACTTACTGCCAGGAAAGAGAGTCCCAATTTTGGTAAATTCCACCTACCTGCACTTCAGCTCCCAGAGTTCCTCTTGGGAAATTCTCAAGTTGGGGTCCATATGCAACTGGAAAGTGACCAAGTTTGGGAAACCCAAAGGTCTGGCAGATATAGTGTGCCAAAATCTGCCTTGCAATCTCTAAAAAAAACAGAAACAAAACCTTTTTGAGAAAAGGCCCTCTGCTTTTCTTTTCTCTGGGTTGGGGGCTTTTGAATTTCTCTTAGGCTTTACTGTTGAGCTGATCTGACAGTTGGAGAACTGCAGCTTCTGCTGATTTTACTCTCTCTTCTCCACCCTTGAACTGAGGTGAAGCTTCTTCCTACAATCAAAAGTCCACACTTCCCAATCTGAAAATGAGTTTTGGGAAGAGAGGCCTTATATAGTCTCCCCTCAGAATGAAAGTATGGAAAGCAGGGAAACTGCAAACTATCAGAGTATCTGGTGGGACTATGAAATTTGGGCTACAGAAATTTTGGCAGCTATTAGATTATGAGACAGAGATGACGATGGTGGTTAGACTGGTTAGGGCGCATAGGGTTGGCCTCCTACGGGTCCCGTCTGTTAGACAATGCCATCTGGCGGGGCCCAGGGCTGGGGCCTTCTCTGTTGCTGCCCCAGCCCTCTGGAACCAGCTTCCCTCAGAGGTTCGTACTGCTCCCTCCCTCCTAGCTTTCTGAAAACTGTTGCAGACACATTTGTGCAGACAGGTTTGGGGCGTGTGAGCTGTGCTCTGCCCCTGGGCCCTGGGAGTGTCCCTCCATCGGTGTCTGTGAGCTGATTGTGTTTGTATGGCATGTGAATGCAATTAATTTTTAAATATTTATTGTATTATTGTTGTAAGCCGCCCTGAGTCTCAGGAGAAGGGCGGCATACAAATTGGAATAATAAAATAAAATAAAATAAATAAATAAACTTTTGGTTGACTTCTATTAGTAGTCATCTAGAGTTTTGCAACTTTGATCTGGCAGCCCTAGAACAAGGATATTTACACCTATTCCTTGATCTTCTTGTAGTTAAGTAAGTACTAGTACATCACTTTTCAGCCAAGAGTATTCCATCAATGTTGTTCTTTGACCAACAATGCTTTCCTTAAATCCAATGAGAAATGGTAGAGGGAAATGTAAAACAGTTGATCTGGTCAGCCCTAATTAAGACAAGGCAATAGTTCATCTTTTTTTTATTAACAGTGAGGATCTTCAGGTCCTCCAGGTGTTCCTTAACTACAGCCCACAGATTTCTGGCAATGAAATCTGGAAGTAATGAACACAAAACATAGAACACAGAATAATAGAATTGGAAGGGACCTTGGAGGTCTTCTAGTCCAACCCCTTGCTGAAGCAGGAGACCCTATACCATTCTAGATAAATGGCTGTCCAATCACCTCTTAAAAGCCTCCAGGGATGGAGCACCCACAACTTCTGAAGGCAAGCTATTCCATTGGTTGATTGTTCTCACCGCTAGGAAATTTTTCCTTAGTTCTAGGTTGCTTCTCTCCTTGTTTAGTTTCCAACCAATGGTGCTTTGGAGAACAGCTTGACTCCCTCTTCTTTGGGGCAGCCCCTGAGATATTGGAACATTGCTATCATGTCATCCCTAGTCCTTCTTTTCATTAAATTAGACATACCCAGTTCCTGCAACCGTCCTTTGTACGTTTTAGCCCCCTAATCATTTTTGTTGCTCTTCTCTGCACTCTTTCCAGAGTCTCAACATCTTTTTTCATATTTGTAAAACCTTGGTTCAGAAAATGATGCAGAAATATCTTGCAGGCCACTGGATCCCTATCCTAGCACATTATACAGATGTCTTCCCCACACAAACTTCAATAAAATCCCCATCTATTGTATCTCATCTGCGCAGGCACATGTCATTGTAAAATAGCACTTTGGAACATGGATTGGCTACTTCCCTGGAAAAAAAGAACAGCAGCATCAATTTGGTCACTCTCCGAGAGCAATTCTGCAGTTAGCCCTGGAAAAACTGCAGTGCTTCTTTGGAGGGAGGGAGGACAAAAATGGAAGGTTGCTTTGCTACTGTTTTATGCCCCCCTCTCCCCCCGCCCAACCCTTTAGTTATTGATTTCATTGCCTGCCAAGTGATGAAATTTGTTACTGTGGACTGGCAGGTCCAATGGAGATTATTACCACATGACAAGATCTGGAAATGGTACCTGCTTGGGCACCGATGCTTCCCCTCCTTTCCTCCCCCTCCCCCTCCCCCTTAGAAAGGCTGCTAAGCTAGCAAGCTCTACTACTTTCCCCCTTTTGTAGCCAGCTCCATCTCGGTCATTGGGAGGGGGCAAAAGAGATGCACATGAGTTTGCACCATGGCTGGCTGAGGAATTCTGGGAGCTGAAGTCCACAAGTCATAAAGTTGCCAAGATTGGAGACCCGAGTCTTAGACTGTCTCCTGACAATTTTCTCTGGAGTTAATTTTTGGTATCATCCTGTTTGCCACAACTGTTGTCGTTGGACTCAGCCCAGAACTCTTATTGTTGCTTTGAAAACTGAATAGCCATTGGCCTCTCATTCCCTGGCATAATTTCTGGAGAAGACTTGGGCCAAAACCAACTTTGTTCTGTGCTATTTTGATATGGCAAGCTCAAGCGGGACAAAGCCGAATGTGGCTAGCCAATTTTAATTTCATAATTTCTGTCAGAGCTTAGTGAATTGTTTCCAGCAAATCTGCGGATGAATGATGGCCTACTAAGCAATGTCCAAATGAGATTTCTAGTGTAACAAAGCCATTGTGGGCCTTTTTTGTGTCTCAGATTGTACACCTGGATTGCTGATATCTGTTCTGCACCTCAGAGAGTTGTCTTCTCTCACTCCTTTTCTCCCCCCAAATCACCATGTGTTGGGCACATTTCAAGATGTGTTTCAAGGCTAGAGAAAGAGGATGGGTTCAAATGGTTGTTGCTGTCCTTTCCGTAATTACATCAATGTCAGGTAAATAGGACCCATCTATTTCACCATATGGTGATGGCCGTGGAATTTTTTTTCATATTATTCCAGTGGAAATGTGTAGTCTTTTTCTCTTGTTCAAAACTGAGTCTCAGTTATCAGAACCTTCCTTGATATAGAGTAGAAGCAAGATGTTGGCTGAGAACTCCACCAGTTTTTGACAAATGAAGCCACATTCACTTTCTCTGCTGGACCCAAGGATCCTGAAGACCACTGATGAGTAATCTAATTACTCATCCACCCATCACCTCTTTAACTGACATCCAAATCAGATACAACTCGTAGACAATTCCACAATTGCCTGAATCCCATCTGTTGCTATTCCATTGAATTGTGATTGGATTTTATTTGGGAAAGGACTATTTAAGTGGTGGTAAATTGTGGTAGATCCTTCATGGAGATGCTTACCTGGTATCCTTTTTTGATGCCAACAGAATCCTTTCAGGTTTTCAGTGTCAAAACCTGAACTCATATTCCTGGATATTTCTTTTATATATATTTATTCCTTTAAAACATTTACATGGTTGTCTATCTTATAACCAACTCTGGACAGCTTCCAATCAAAAGTTAAAACAACATACAAAACCATATTGAAAACTTTAAAACTAAACTCTAATACTCTTGATGTCTCTTTCTTAATCTTAGTCTACTCTCACCCACTGATTTTATTTTAAAGCTGGAGAACATAAGAACATAAGAATATAAGAAGAGCCATGCTGAATCAGACCAAAGCCCATCGAGTCCAGCATTCTGTGTCTCACAGTGGCCCACCAATTGTACATGGGGATCTTGAGCAGAAAGAGAAGGCAAAACTCTCCCTTTCCCTTGACCCCCAACAAATGGTACTCAAGGGAATCCTGCCTGCCTCAACCAACATAGAGGCGACACATGGACATCCATTTTAATAACCACCGATACACTTGGCATCCATGAATCTGTCTAACCCTGCCTTGAAGCTATCAAGGCTGACAGCTGTCACGACCTCTTCTGGAAGTGAATTCCATAAATCAACGACCCTCTGGGTGAAGAAATATTTCCCTTTATTTGTCCTCACTTTCTTACCTATGAGCTTTAGGGAGTGCCCCCTATGTTGTTTTGTTATCACTGCTATTGCTTCTGCATATGTGATTGCTGTACTCCCCCAGAAACCATTATTATTAGATGTTATATAGTAAACAATAAAAAGCTATTATATAAATATAAATGCTGTTAATAAGAATAAATATATTCTCCAAGGTCGGCTTGGTATCTAGCCTGAGATGTTTTCAAGGTAGGCAATTTTTGTAAAGAGCTCAGCCAAATGTTTACTAATAACATGTTTGGGTAGAAATTAATTCAGCTCATGTATCGGATGATTAAAAGTGCGATGCAGGCAAGGGATCCAATGTTACTTTCCCCCAATATCCCTGCCTAGTTGCTTCTTCTTGTAGAACTCTGTATATTGAGCTCAAGCCCTGCAGGGGTTTTATAAGTATCTTAAACTAATAAGCAACCCACCTCCTGATTATTTGTGCTAATATTTAGATTGCCTCTCGTCAAAATGGCTGAAAGGAGGGAGCTGGCTTTTTTGTTGTTGACATTGCCAAAATATATGAATAATGAATATCACGATTCATTTTGTCTCGGTTCCACAGAATGTTCCTAGGGGATGGACCGTACAGCTTTGGACCAAGCAACTCAAATGATGTAAATCAAGGATGCCTTTTAATGCTAGTTTTATTTCTTTCCAGTACCACTGTTATCTCCCTTAGAGGAGAGAATGTGAGATTGTAGAAGGGTCTGTCTAAAACACATACAGGAACATACACACCATATCGCGGCCGATTATGGTCCCCAAGCATTACATTGGCTGTGGGCAAGAAGAATCCATCTGATCAAAAGGAACTTGGCTTGGCAGGAATTGATCTCAGATGAACACCCCAGGCACCACTGGTCGGTGGTGACTAGAAACATGTGCCAGCCATGCTTGAATGGCAGTTTATATAAACTACTTCCATTTGAACAAATATCCATATAACATAGAGACCAGCTGTCCAGCTGGCAGGAGATGAAGAACGAAGGACAAGGTGACTGATAGCTCTTTCAGCCCAGTTTGTGTGGCTGTCCTGCAGAAATCCAGGGAGAAGCCTTAAGATCCCGAGAGCTAAGTGGATGGAAGTTTTAGTTTGTCTTCTATTGCAGGGGTCCCCCCCCCCGGTCTGTGAACCGGCACTGGGCCACAGCATGCCAGAAACCAAGCCTCACAAACAAGCAAAGCCCCATCTGCAGGATGCAGGCAGTACATGAAACCAGCCCCACCCCCCTCGGTCTGCAGAAAAAACTGTCTCCATAGAACTGGTCTCTGGTGCTCAAAAGGTTGGGGATCTCTATTCTATTGGTATATCTGCATGCATTTCTAAAACTCCCCACATCTGCTTGGGCACTCTGCTTGGGCATTCCCAAGTCATCTGTTGGTTGGTGAGCTACATAGATACAAACCTGGATATTTAAAGAGAGAGAGAGAGAGAGAGAGAGAGAGAGAGAGGCAGGGAGAGGGGAGGGATATATATGTGCCTCTGTTTTGTCCCAAAAGTACATTTCAAAAGGAGCTAGACTTTCTTGCTTTTTTTTCTTTGAAAACATTTCACTTCTTATCCCAGAAGATTCTTCATTTCATTTCTTCTTTGGTTTTCAAAGGAAAAAAACTTCATTGCTTTTCAAATGGCAACTGGACTTCCTTGGTTTTTCTTTCTTTGGGACAACCTGGATGACTGAGAATCCCCACAGACATTTGTGTCTCCGTTTTGTTTTGTTTTGTTTCCAATCTTATCTGGGTTTGCCAGGCATGAAATCAAGAACTCACAACAGTAGGAAAGCAGCCAAAAGTGAAACCTAGAATTGAATCAGGTCTGACTGATGCACAGACCAAAGTTAATGTACAGACTCCAACTAGGATAGTAAGATATAGGCAGGAACAGATTCCAAAGCACAGACAGATTACAACTAATACAAGTAATTAAGGAAGACACCAAGGTCAACTGTTAGTGGCAAGACTATAGGCCAGGGTTCTTCAAACTTGGCCCTTTTATGACTTGTGGACTTCAACTCCCAGAACTCCTCAGCCAGGGGCCAAGTTTGAAGACCCCTGCTATAGGCAGTGCTTTCAGGCTAAGCCATATGACAGGGGTGGCTAAAACACCTGAGAGGAATGATGTTTGAACAAGGTACCTCTTTGAAGTTACTTTGCCAAGCAACATCATCGCCACATAGGGACTCACAAAAAAGTGAAGCTGCCGAATTGTTTGCTTTGCATAGCTTTGCTATCCTTTCTGGAAAACGGGGCCAGATTCTGTACCCATGCAATTCACACACACACCAAAAGTCTCTATTGGTTAGGGTTAGGGTGCTAACACCTAACTGCACCAGAGGAAACTGTGAGAATGACATGATACGCTGCTTCAGTGGCACAAGGTACAAAATTGGGGCAAATTGCAGCAGTCTCCCCTAAGGCTTCTACATCTGTTTGTTATATTGAGTTCTAGAAAAAAATAATCCCAACATACAACAAGAGTAATAGCAACTACTCTTACAGAGGACAATATATGAATGCTACTGAATGGTATTGAACACTGTGTTAAATCAGAATGATTTGATTTGGGCTTAGCTTGTTGAGGGAAGTCACTAATTTTTATTTTATGAGTTAGTGTGATGCGAAAAAACAAACATTTGTCTCCAGCTCTGGTAGCTCAGAATGGCAGATTACAAAGTGAGAACCGCTGGGCTCTTATCCATATTTAGCTACTAGCTATTAAATCTTTCAGAAAATATTATAACTGAAATGTGGGATGGAAGAAGCCCCTTTTCATGAAGAAACTTGCTATTCAGATGAGCAATACATCTTGAGATCTGCAAAAAACAAAATCTACATTTCTGGTGGCTTGGGATAGATTTGGGACCCATCTCTTCCCATTATGCTTTTATTGTATTATGGAAAAAAGTGAAACCAACAGAGGAACCCATAACCCGCATTGGTGACTTCCTCAACACTCCAAAATAAGGGAAAACGCAAGATAGTCAGGAACACAGGAAGATCATGAGGTAAATTAAGCAGTATACAGAATACAGAAAAGAAAAAGGCGGGGAAAATGGGAAACTCTCCCTTTATCCTTGCAGCAACCAATCGTAGCTTAGATCGCCTCAATTAATAATCTACAACTGTGTGTTTGGTCTACTGTATGTTTTACTGTCCAGCTACTAAATTCAATATCCCAACTATGTTCCTGAGCTTCCTTCCAACTTGCAGCTCTTAGATGCCACATTCTTTATCTTCTGATATTGGGGAGAAGAGGGCATCCATTGAATGTCAGGCAGGCTTGGAGAGAGGGAGGCCTGGGCGTTTAGGAAAACCGTTTGCCTGTATGGTGCTACCTACAGTCTTGAGAGACCAGCCTGCCACCTGATTAAGTTTCAAAGTATGCTTTGTGCCCTTTCGATTCCTACTTGTGTTCAGGAAAGGAAATTGCATTGGTCAGAAAACTGTCAAACTCAATGGGCCAATTAACTGAACCACCATTAAGACAATTTCATATTAGTAACAGGAGAGTGTGAAGCATAACATCGTGCATTTTGATCATCCGCGTGAATCGGTTTAATACTTTCCTCCCAGAATCACACCATAATTGTTGGTGACATCCTCTGCTACAGTGAGGACTAATGAAATAACGGTGCCAATAGGAAAAGGCAGATGGCAACCATGAACTATGAGATTTAGCTTTCACTGTTTTTTAAAATCACCTCTCCCAACGGTTAGACAGGCCTTAGCATACCTGCATAGCTACCTGGTGCATTGGAGTGCAATTCCCAGTATGCTCATCCAGCATGCTAATTGCGCGTTCCCTGATTGGTTGGAATCATTAGGATGCAAAATAAAGCTTTGATTGTATCATGAAAAAATATGAAATCAACAGAGCAATCCATAAGCCCCACAAAAATCTAATAGTGGCAACACTGAACATTGGCCAACACCATTTCATGACCTTTGAAGGATTTGACTACAACTGTCCTCAACTTACAACTTTATAACTGAGCCCAAAATTTCTCTGGCTAAGAGAGAGTTAAGTGAGTTTTGCCCCCATTTATGACCTTTCTTGCCACGGTTGTGAAGTAAATCACTGCAGTTGTTAAGTTAGTAACATGGTTGTTAAATGAATCCAGCTTCCCCATTGACTTTGCTCGCCAGAAGGTCGCAAAAGGGGATCACGTGACCCCAGGACACAGCAACCGTCATAAATATGAGTCAGCTGCCAAGCATCTGAATTTGGATCACATGACCATGGGGACGCTGCAACAGTTCTAAGTGTGAAAAAGAGTCATAAGTCACTTTTTTCAATGCTGTTGTAATGGTCACTAAACAAACTGTTGTAAGTTGAGGACTACCTGTACTTAATTTCTTCTGCAATTCCCAGCCCTGTCCAAAGCAACAGGTGTTATTTGATAGATAGATAGATAGATAGATAGATAGATAGATACAGATACAGACACACACACACACACACACATCTCAACACCATTAGAAGGAAGGAAGATGCAAAGATCCTGACTAACTTAGGAACTAACGTTGGAAGAATAGGTGAGAAGGTTCGAAGCAATGACAGAGAAGGGGAAACATCCAGAATGCAAATTAACCAGCTAGGACCTGTGACGCGGTCTAGGAGCCGAGTGCAAGCGTTAACTAATCCTGTTTAAGGCACCCTTATCTACTGGCTCTTTTAGACTTTAGACTTTAGACTTTATTTAGACTTCTATGCCGCCCTTCTCCTAGGACCCAGGGCGGCTTACAATAACAATACAATAAAATAAATTACATTCATACAGCATACAGTCACAGTCAACACACAGTCGCTGATGGAGGGACATTCCTAGGCCCAGGGGCAGAGTGCAGTTCATACGCCCCAAGCCTGTCGGCATAAATGCGTCTTCAATAATTTCCGGAAAGCTAGGAGGGAGGAAGCAGTGCGAACCTCTGAGGGAAGCTGGTTCCAGAGGGCTGGGGCAGCAACGGAGAAGGCCCTTGCCCTAGGCCCCGCCAGATGACATTGCCTAATAGACGGGACTTGTAGGAGGCCAACCCTATGTGCCCTAACCGGTCGCTGGGATTCATGGGGCAGGAGACGGTCCCGCAAGTATCCTGGTCCATTGCCATAAAGGGCTTTATAGGTCATAACCAACACTTTGAATTGTGTTCGGAGACCAATTGGTAGCCAGTGCCGATGTTGGAAGTTCCCAACGAAAGCTAGGTTGTATTAAAGTAATTTTCTTTCTTAATCTCCTGGTGATCGTAAATTATTTATTTCATACCATGAATGTGCCCAGGAGTTGCATTTTTACAGATATCATTAACTCATATATATACATCATCTATATATGATATTGCAGTATAGCCTCTTATAGTTCTCCAAAATATTCAGAGATTCTTGCAAAACCTTAACCTTCAAAAATTTCTCGTTAGATGAATGACAGTAACATGCACGCACAAAGAATAAGAGAATCAGAGAGAAAGTAAAGTGGCAGAAGCTATTTCAGGGTCCCTAAGTGCCCTTTTCCTCTAAATAATTAAAAAAATAGAAAGAAATTAAATGCAATGGTTCTCTATTTAAACACGTACGGAGCCTATGAATAATGGGGCTCATAAAGACGTATGAAGAACTATAAAAATGAAAATCTCCTTTGTAAATGCTAATATTGATTATTCTCCAAGTGCTCGTATATCCAAAAATTACACAATGTCTTCATTTGACTTCGTTCATATTTAAGTTTAATGTGGATATTTGGTAATATGGTATAGTTGATTAGTAATTGCATTAGCATTTGAAGTCTGATATGTTTCATATATAACTATTCCCTAGAGAAGAGAATTCTCCCCTGCAGCAACTTTGAGAACTACGGACTTCAAGTCCCAGAATTCCCCAGTTGTCATGCAGTCTACGGAATTCTGAAGTCCACACGTCTTAAAGGTGCCAAGTTTGAAAAATGCTGCTCTAGACCTTTGATAGTTGATAGCTAATATACAACAGTATTACATTTTCAGTGAAATTCGATCATAACAATAGAGACCTTTAAAGATTTTATAAGGCTGCATTTTAAAGTTGTTTCACAGTAGACAGCTCAGATAGGCTGACTATTCAACAAAGGCCTAAACTGGAGCAGAAAGCTCTTTTAAATTCTTTTTTGGCAAATAAGATGCAATAGCTACATCCTAATTTTTTTTCCTGCAGTTCACTGATTCTCCACGTTCTGAATTTCACTGATAAACAATGCAGATGGATATACCATAGATCCGTGGTGGCGAACCTATGGCACGCGTGCCACAGGTGGCACGCAGAGCCCTCTCTGTGGGCACATGTGCCTTCGCCCCAGTCCTAGGCCTTCAATTGGGTTTTATAAAACCTTTTCACTTTAGGCCTCCGCTACCATGTGCAAAAAAAAAAAAAAAAAAAGAGGTTCAATCAATCAGTCAATTTCAACTTCTTGCGGGGAAAAAAAAAGATCTTGCAAAGTTGGAATTGATTGATTGAACTTTTTAGTCCCACCCAGTCTGCCGTTACCACCGCAGCCACGCCCACTCAATTGACCATGCCCACCCAATTGGCCATGCCTACCCAATTGGCCACGCCTACCCAATGGGCCACACACAGCCAATGGGCCACACCCACCCAATGGGCCACGCCCACTCGGCACTTGACGATACATAAGTGGGTTTTGAGTTGCAGTTTGGGCACTCGGTCTCTAAAAGGTTCGCCATCACTGCCGTAGATCAATGGTTTCTTAACCTTGGCCACTTGAAGACGGGTGGACTTCAACTCCCAACTGTACTGGCTGGGGAATTCTGGGAGTTGAAGTCCACCCGACTTCAAGTTGCCAAGGTTGAGAAGCATCGCTGCAGAAGGAGTAAATAGCTCCCACAACTCCGTTGAAGGCCTACATGAGTTCACAGCGCTCAGCCACCGAAGAAAGTCCTTGCTGCACTTGCTGCTTGATTTATTGTAGTGGGATACAGGGATTTATAACCGCTAGAAAGTATTCTTTCGGAGTAAAAAACCTGCCACAAGATATAACGGAAATTTGGCTACCATATACCATCCCAAGGCTGTTTAGCTCTCAAAATGGGTAATTAAAGCATTAATCTCCTTTCGGAGCAGATCAAGAAAGTAGATAGCTGAAATTAAATGAGAAGTGTGACAAACAAAGATGCTGAATTGGCAGGAATGGGTATTCAGGGGAAGTACAACGTATTTAGAGTTGCCAACTTTTCCTTGTACTTCTGCCTTTGAGAATTGCCCGAAGGATGGACATTTGCAAGTGATCAATTTTGCTTACAACGTGAAAATCATCTTTGGCTAATATCTGTATATGAAGCTGCTAATAACGAGGAAAGAGAATGTATTCCTTGTCAGTTGGCAATCTTAATGGCATTTTATCATCCCATCCATTTCTGATGTTTTTCTGATGAAAGCCAATGCTTTTATAGGACTGCAAAATCCAAACAGCCACTAGAGGGCAATAATGAATTGGAGAAATGCTAATTCTTACCTACCCTCTAGTGGTCATCCAAATTTCTGCAATGCAGTGTTTTGTTGTAAGCTCTCTTTTCTGAAACCTAAATTCACTTGTAGATTCCGCAGCAGAACATCACAGTATTTATCAGCAATTGAAGCAACTACTTGCCAATGTTCTTAAGAGCAAATATAGATGATCCTGAATGAGGATAGAGTATCTTTGGCTGCTTCCAGCCAATTTTTAAACTTGATTGACAAGAAATATGAAAAACAAAAGAATCTGAGTCAGGCTAATATATTTTGCAAGAATCTTTTTCCCCTCTAAAAAAATAAAAACCCACCATGAAAGCCAAGATGTCTACTGTAATGGAATGTGAGGGTGACCTTAGAGGGTGAGGGGAAAAGAGACTGTTCAGGAAACAATTAAATAAGAGAGCGGGGAGCCCTCAGTGGCTTAAAGATCAGAGAAAGAAACCTAGGAAGGGTTTCACTCTAATTGATCAGGCTGTTAAAAGTGATGGTGGAAACTTAATATCATTAGACTTGCAAGGTTGATCTCAGCCATCCCAGGTAAATCAAACTGGAAATATGTTTTAGGTTTCAATCTGAGTTGGTCATTGGAAACAGAGGTTTTGTGACCCACCACAGGTAACCACCCAAGAAAGCAGAACTCTTGAAACAGGCATTGTCTCAAAAGGAAACTTTTATGAGGGGTTAGTGACAGTAGGGAAGTCAAGGCAAGATCTGGGGAAAAGCCCATTTAAATGGTATAGTTAAACTAGCAATCGTCCTCCCACCAAAGTCATAGTGTCCATTTGAAATCCAGCTAATCCACAGGTGGAATGATGCGTGGGTAACTGGCACAGTTGGCGTGCATCTCAAGGTCTTCTCCAGTTTCGTTTCTCTCTAACCGTCTCCCTGATAAGGGAGACACATTCCTTTCTCAAGGGGACAGGGGCAGGAGAAGAAAAGTAGAAAGCAAAAGTTATCCCAAGAGAAAGCAAACATCCCCCCTCCCCCCCACCAGAATGGCAGGCCCCCAAACAAAAGAGATCTCCTCGGGTTTTAAATTTTTAAACAAGGCTGTTCGGGTTTTAGAATTGGGTTTTTAACAGGTTTTAGTAACAGCCTTGTATTAATTTAATTTAATTTATTTTTAAATATTTATTGTTATTATATGTTTTTATTGGGTTGTAAACCGCCCCGAGTCCTACGGGAGAGGGGCGGTATAGAAATTTAATAAACTAACTAAAATAAACTAACTAACTAAAAGCACAAAAGTATATATGCAAGGAAGACAATGAGGATTTGGGGACCTGACAGGTTTATTCTTCCAAGCTTTCAGGCTCATGTTGAAACCTATCATCAGAGAACTTCTCTCTCTCTCTCCAGAATCAGAAGTTCCCTGATGATGGGCTCCAGCATGAGCTTGGAAGAACCAACTTTTGGTCCTGTTGACCGACTCAGATTGAATCCTGCAATATTATTCAATTTCAATTTATGATTATTACAGCCAAAGGCCAACACATAAATTAAACATTTAAATAAAACAAAACTAAACAGAACCAGCACAAGAAGACATAGCAATATAGCAATATTATTCTGAGACATGTATGTTTCCTTTCATATGAAGCATGTTTTGATGAGCTACTTCTACTTTATGGTAAAGCTACATTAACCGAAACTTGCAGGTCTCACGATACAAACTTCTAACCACTAGGGCAGGTCCTTCCTAAGCTTCTCCCTCTGGTCATTAAATCACTGGGGGCTCCTCCCATTCTTCTCTGGTTGTTTCCTAGGCAGTGTCTCTCCCCTGCATCTCCCAAAGTCAATCCGCACATTCCATTACATCCATCCACACTGTCCATTTTCATGAGAAAACTCCTGCTTTTCTCTTAGGCCTAGTTGACAAGGAACCTAACACAGAACACACAATCTGTGTGGACAAGCTATATTAATGGCAGCCATCTTTGCTTTCCTATCACTCCTGCAACACTACAGTATTGCATGCAGATGTTTCATTGTCCCCTGGGAACAGAACTTCTGCTTAGGAACTTTCCAGCATCTTTTTGATCCATCTTTTCCACCTTATCTGTTCCATTTTCATTGCTGAAGCTACAAATAGAGAACACCAGGCCATAGCTAAGATGAGGGAATGAGCTCCTGTGTGACCTAACGAGGTCAATTGGCATACATATCACCAAGCTAGTAAGCCAAGGAGTAGGGTGTAAATATATTCGTATCCTCTCTCTCTCTCTCTCTCTCTCTCTCTCTCTCTCTCTCTCTCTCTCTCTCTCTCTCTCTCTCTCTCTCTCTCTCTCTCTCTCTCTCTCTCTCTCTCTCTCTCTCTTTTCATTCCCAGGGCGGCTGGCAGTTGCATGTCACCCGACCTTTCCTCCTGCTAATTAATGTCCCAGGTAATGGATACTTTTGATTCACCAGCAGGTGTTGATCTTTGTCATAATTCTGTATTGAAATCATCCACACCATGTCCAATAATAGCGTTAGCAACGCACAGAGCTGGCTCCAGGCTGCAAACCATGTTTCCCTGATGTTTGCTCAATATTTCCATGAGAATTAAACACATCTATTACAGACATGAGGATGCTAACAGGCCCCAGGAGTAGATACCAAGCTATAACTCAGTAGAAGGGCCTTGCCAGCACCACAGATGGTGGCACTGAGACTGAGCCGAAGCCCAGAGAAGGAATGTGCAACCTACAATGAGCAGTAAGTCTGGCGTTGCTTCAGCTGGCAGCTAGGAAGGGGGAAGAACAGATGGGGATGTCTCCAAAAGTCCTTGCAGGTCCAGCATTCTTGAAGACAAACTTGATGCCTCCATGCTGAGATAACTACTTCTTTCACTTAGCTCTGTAGTGTGTTGAGCAGTGGTCAATTACAGTTGGCAAACAAAGCAATTACATTCTTCATAATAGTGTTACTCAGCTACCAAGGCAAGATGGCATTTCATATTTAAAGTTCCCCCCAATGTGTTCAAGATAGCATAGAGCAAAATCTTCTCTACTCAGCTGGGAATTGACTCAGCTCTGCACCGGCTTCCTTGGCCATCAGTTGGAAAAATCTCCTTGGATTCCTGAGGATTGTTGTATATTATCTAATGAGGACTGTGGTTTCCCAAACTATCGAGGATAGTCAACTCGGCTTCCAGTTCCCTGACTGCAGAGAATAACGCAGGTGTTCAGAAAGGGATTCCTAAGTAAATAGGTGTCACAAAAAGTATTTTCAAGAAACAATAAAAAAAATGAACGAAATGATGAACACATTGGGGACACATTTTCCCATCCAAGTCAGAACATAACAGAATAACAGCATTGGAAGGGACCTGGGAGAACTTCTACTCCTTTTAAGATCCTGAAAACCTTCTTTAGTGCATCTTAATGAAATAAGGATTGCCCAGATCATTTTGCTTCTCCATCACCTGACAATTTTGCAAGAAACACTTCTCAAGAAAAGGGCAGCTTCTTTTGCCAGCCACCTAACCCTTCCTTGACTTCTGGAAGATTTTTTTTTAAAAAAAATATGGTTTTTAGCAAAATATTTATCCTACTGATGAAGCAAAGCCTCAGAAGGTCAAAACCGAGATTGTTGCAATCCATTGCCTTCATGCAGCTGACTGAATGAGGAACTGATTGCAGATGCCAATCAAAGCTCTTTGCATTGCCTGCCAATATGAGAATTAGAGAAAATATATGGAAATACTTCTTCCAGACAGAGGGGAAAAAAGGGGGGCAGGTTTTTTTTGTTGTTACAAGAACACAACATTAAACCCACATTTTTATCAGCAAATGTTTTCAAGGGAAAAAGCTAAGAAACTCCAGTTGCCTTTTAGAAAAGCACTTTGGGGATATATTTTACAATGGAAATCAAAA
Source organism: Bothrops alternatus (assembly GCA_034064705.1). Taxonomy (NCBI): domain Eukaryota; kingdom Metazoa; phylum Chordata; class Lepidosauria; order Squamata; family Viperidae; genus Bothrops; species Bothrops alternatus. The sequence goes on along the minus strand of JARGCV010000096.1, from coordinate 263,756 downwards.
CTCCAGAGAGCTCTTGTTCAGAAATATTGCCCCTCCCATCTTAATCTTGATACTATACCTCCTTCTATAGAAGATGGCACACTAGTATGTGTCCAGTAAGAAGCATTTTTGAATATGCTTATGTGCCTGTGGTCTTTTGGTCTAGCTGACCCACACGAGAATAAACCTTCATTCAGCATTCATTGTTTTAATTAGCAGGGCTTTGCCCTGAATCTCTTTGTTAAATTAAACCACAAGGAAAGATCTGCCAGCAAGAATAAGGATCCTGATCAGAAAAATACTGAGCTGTCTGTGAAATTATTACAAATATTATGTATGTCTCTTCCCTGCCCCATTGTTGACTCAATACAGCTGGACAGCTGGCTCAGCAATTAAGACACTGGGATTGTCAGCTGGAAAGCCAGCATCCCAGGTTCCAGACCCAAGCACCACGCAATGGGGTGAGCTTCCGTGCTCCTGTCAACCTAGCAGTTCAAAAGCATGCAAATGTGAGTAGATAAATAAGTACCACTTCAGTGCTCTTTGATGCCATGCTGGCCACATGACTGCAGAAATGTCTTTGGACAATGCTAGCAGAGTAAAAGCCACAAGATGTCCTTTACCTTTCACACTGGACAGTGGAAAAGAGAGAAAATATAAAGAGAGAGATGACATGGGCGAGGAACCACTTGGATAGCTAAATTTGTCCTAAAAAGGTGGTGCATTCTTAACTATCAATGTAGCAAGAATGACTGGCAAGTAAGCAATGTTGAGCATAAAACCCAGCATTACAGAGACTCAAATTCTCATCTTTTTCCTAAGAATACGCACTCTGAAACTTTTGCAAGTGCATTAAACTTAACCTTTCTCTCATTTTTTTTAAATGCAAAATTAATGTTGACTTATTTCTCACATAGGAATACCCACAGCAACTTCAAAAATGCTTTAAGATAGCCAGATTAATTTTCAAAACATCTTGATGCAACCTTGTTTATCTGTCTTCTCCACCAGGAATGTCAGGGCATCTTGACCTGGAGAATGGGACTGGGTTTGCAAGTGTTGCACAAAGCCATGGATTATTTAAATCCTGGCTTATTGACAGCTATAATGAATAAGTTCACACAATCGGCTGAGCTGCCAACCCAGGGTTTATAAATTGCAGGGAAAAGCTTTTCCTCCTATACGAAGCCAGAAGCCAAAATAAGTCACCTTAGGACTCAACGCTGGAACTACGCCACTGTGCCAACTGTGGATTAGGGCTGTCAGAAGTTAGAGATCATTTCAGGAAAGTTAATTGCATAAATAAATTGGGACTGCTTTCAATGTCTAATCTAGTTTTCAGCTGTTTAAAAAGAAAAGAAACAAGCCATTTTGATGGCTTCTTAGGAATGGGTTGGGGAGGGAAAGGATGGCAGCCCACAGCACAAAGGGACAGAAGAAGGACAACATTTGCGCTGCTGGGGGAACCCAACCTCTTGCCTTTCCTGGCAGCGCCAAAAGCTGTTCTCACATTGTCTCATAAATGTTTAACACAAAGCACTTTGCAAAGGAGAATGTTATTAAGACAGCTTGTTGTCTGTAGGGCTGAACACGGTCATATTTCAAATGTGACCAGCTGTGTGCGGATGGGTGTGGGGAAGAGAGAGAAAGAACATGCACATCTATTTCTTAGATCTGCTCAGGGCAAATAAAATGTCTTTATAAGAAAGGACGGAGGGGGCAAAATGTGAACAGGGTTTCTCTGAGGACCACGTGCGTGGCATTTGAGAAATGCCCAGCCAGCAGACAGGGCCTCAGCAACCTGCTTTGTGCTGCAATTCAAACAGCGAAGGAAACCCACCCCCCTCCCCAACCAATAAAAGCTGAATGAGCTGAATAAGAAGCCATTCTCGCAAGCTGCATAGTGAACAACAGCAACAATACTACTCATTTGCAATAACAAAATCCCATTTCTGGAATAGCAAATTAATTTTTTTACGGCTACAAGAACGCACTAGTAATATTTATTCCGACTGTTTGTGTCAGCCTGGAACATTTGGGCTTTTCCAAATGGATTCTTTGCCTCCCTTCTTTAATTTCTCCACCAGGTTGGAGGTTTTAATTGGCTGATTCATCAACTCAGGCGGTGGTTGATTTAGCGATGGGTCCAGTATTCGTCGGAAGGACGAGTTGCAGAGTTCAAGAAAGACAAGATCATGTTTAGGCGATTTTCCTGCTAGAATTTTACCTAAGCGGCATTACAGATAGGAAAAAAGGAATCCAATACACATGCATAGGTGGACTGAATCATTGCCTCTCCGAAAAAAATTGCAGGATTGTAGTTGATCACCAGCTGAATACGAAGCAGGTATGTGATTTGACTGTCAGAAAGGTACATACCATTCCATCAACAGAGGTATAGTTGAGTTCTTGTGTATTCTCCAGTGTTAAGTGATAAAACTATGTAGCTCTGGGCACTGCATTTTAAGGAAGGTTTGTAGAAACTGGAAGAGCTGCAAAACAATACAAAATAAAAAAATAAAAATAAATAATAAATAATAAAATAAAATAAAATAAAATAAAATAAAATAAAATAAAATAAAATAAAATAAAATAAAATAAAATAAAATAAAATAAAATAAAATAAAATAAAATAAAATAAAATAAAATAAAATAAAATAAAATAAAATAAAATAAAATAAAATAAAATAAAATAAAATAAAATTGTAGCAAGAGAGCTAGTTTGGCTTAATGGTTAAGCTGCTGGGGAGACCATGTGTTCTAATCCTTGCTTAGGCCTGAATGCCAGCTAGGCGACTTTGACCCAATCATCAGGAGACGGTGAATTAATACAAAAAGTGTTCTTCCTGTTTATGATTGTTTTAACTGTTATTGTGTTTGTTTTTGTGACCAGCTAAGAGATTTTATGACTGGATGGAATTATATACTGGATTAATTTTTTTAAAAATAACAATGAATAAATCTATGAAGCTATTCCCTAGGAAAGTTCTGACAGTTCTGCAAATTTGATTTCTAGAGGGTGTTTTTTTTAAGTTGCAGCAAAGCCAACCTGTTATACTTTTAAATGGACCATTGAAGTAGGCCTGCCTAATTTCACTATTTTGAGTTTCTGCTGTCGCTTTTATTTTATCTTCATATTATCCCAACCCCTTTGGGAACATGTATGCATACACATACGGTAGATGGCGAAGAACATTCATGGAAGACTTAAAGACATCATATGGGAAGATGCTGGAGTATTCACCCAAGACTAAAAACGTTGGAGATCCTTTGCTGCCCAATATGCTACATAACATTGGAGGATCTAATGGTGATAAAAATGCTTTGGGAACACATCTTTATTTTGAAGCTGTGGGCCTATACCAGATGCCAAGAAGCGAACAGCCGAGTGAGGATCATCTCAAAGATCATCTCATTTTCAACAGGCCACTGGACTTCCTTTATTTTTCCTGGAAGACGTTTCACTTCTTTGCCAAGAAGCTTCTACAGTTTTGACTGAAGAACTGAAGGAGCTTCTTGGACGAGAAGCAAAACCTCTTCAAGGAAAAACAGACAGGTTGCCTCTTGAAAAAGCACCTTTGGGGCAACCATCACCTGGATGGCTAAGAGTCTCCATAGACAGACTGAGTGAAGACAATTGGTCTTGCAGTTTCCCCCTGTCCCTTTGTGTTTTGTGGGATGCTTTCTTTTAGACCAGGGCTAGGCAACCTTGGCTCTTTTATGACTGGTGGACTTCAACTCCCAGAATTCGTGAGCCAGCATGGCTCAGCTTGGAAACCTCTCCCTTTCCCCTCAGCATGGCTGGCTCAGGAATTCTGGGAGTTGAAGTTCACGAGTCATAAAAGAGCCAAGGTTGCCTACCCTTGTTTTAGACGGTACAGCCTTTCTTTAAAATTCCTCAAGAACATCAAGGCAAAAGCAATTATATTATTAATTCATGGGCACTTTTCCCTGAGAGTAAGCGCTAATGAATCCAGGGGCAGCTTTCTTCTGAGCAAACAAGCTTTATACTCTGTATGTGGGGTGGAGGGCCTATCCTTAGTAGGCTTTGGTGTCTTTTTTCTTGGCTTCCTTTTCTCCGTTTCTCAACATTTCTGCCGTCTCTTTCTGCTGGTTTTCACACCCAATCAGTCCCCGTGTCCTTTACACTTGCCACCACACGCCACACTCATTTAGCGAGCGTGCCAGCTCAAAGAGTCATTAAGCGCTCACTCCGTGTATCTTGTGAGCAGCTGCGCATGTGGGCTGGCGAGACTTAATCAGCCACTGGATCAAATGCAAGCCGAGCCGAGAAAATAAGTGAGGATGTCATCAACCCCTCTCCTGCCTCCAGCTGCTTTCAAGGCTGATTATTGGACTTGCTTTTCTGAAAGGTCCCAAGCTGTCTCTCCAGTCTGCTCCTGCCCTCCTCCAGTCATCACGCTTGAAGATGCTTAGATATCTCTGGAGATATTTTCTCATCCTGATTGAGATTCTTCTCCCTTCTTCTCTCCATTCCAAGCTAACTGGTGCACGCTCACTTTCTGGATGACCTTACAGTTTTTGGCAACTGTCATAGGCACCAATCCCTACCCTTCTCTGATTAAAACAGTTTCAGCAACTAGTGACTGTTTTCTCTGCCCAAATTCCCTATCATTGATTCTGGCTGCAGAACACTCATAGTTCTGGGGCACACACACACACACACACACACACACACATTTTAATATAATTATGTATGTATGTATGTATGTTTTCTGAGGTTTTTGCTGGTGTTTGTATGTAGGTCTTCGGTTATTTGGGTTTTCTCCCGCGTAAAATTGTAAGTGTCTTGGCGACGTTTCGACGAAGTCCCATTCGTCATCTTCAGGCTGGTGTTTTCGGCTTCGTGCTTTTCCACATGGGAAAGAAAAACTGGACAACTTTCTCACACACCTCAACAGCCTACACCCCAAAATACAGTTCACCATGGAAACAGAAGCTAATAACCAACTTCCCTTCCTGGATGTCTTAGTCTACTAGAAATCCAATGGCTCCCTAGGACACACTATCTACCAGAAAAAAACGCACACAAACCGCTATCTGCACGCACTCTCACACCACCACCCAGCACAGATCAACTCCGTAGCCAAGACAAAACGCTTAGCTGATGAACAACACCTAAAAACCGAACTACACACTCTCACTAATGTACTAACATCCAGTGGATTCCAAAGAAATAAGATTACCAACCTAATCCAAAAAGAAACCCCCACTAAAATCCAAGACAGAGAACAAGAAAATGGCAAAGCCCTCCTCCCGTACATAAAAGGCACCACAGACAGGATCAGCAAAATCCTCCACAGACACAATGCCAAGACAGCATTCTGCACAAACAGAAAAATATCCACCATCCTAAGAAACCCCAAAGACAAAATTGAGTTAAAAATCAAGGAGTATATGAAATCCCAAGCACCACTTGCCCCACTACATACATCGGACAAACCAACAGAAGAATAAGTGCATGCATTGAAGAACACAAGAACTCAGTCAAAAAAGAGGAACCAACTTCTTCCCTGGTCCAACACCTTAAAGCCACAGGACATAAAATTGACTTTAAAAAGACCAGAACTATCGCCAAAACTGAACACTTTAATAACAGAATAATCAGAGAAGCCATCGAGATAGAAAAACGCCCACACAGCATGAATAAACGAGATAATACCTCCCGCCTACCAGCCATTTGGAAACCTGCCCTTATTGACAAATGAGTCCCTAACACAAAGAATGACACCAGACCCACACTCACGAAAACCACACAGGATGTCACCACCACACATCCATGCAAAAAGCAAACCCAAACCTACACCGATGATGAGGCATGACCACTAACCAGAAGCCAGACTACAGCTGCATCATTAGCCACTTTAAACCCCTCCAATCCATACATGAAGCAAACTGACACCCACCATGAAGATGAGGCACGACCACGAACGCGAAACCAAACAACAGCAATGCAGCTCATCATCTCAAATCCCCCTGCAACTCAGACTAACTCGAGCACAACAAAGCCCCCACCCAAACAGAACACTCCTCCATCCAATCAGAGCACAGCCAAGCCCCTAACCAATCAGAACACACCTCCACCCAATCAGAACACAGCCAAGCTCCCACCCAATCAGTTCATACCCCCACTGGCAGTTAAAAGGAAGAAACAGCTACGATCACACATTGCTCCTAGAAGCACGAAGCCGAAAACACCAGCCTGAAGATGACAAACGGGACTTCATCGAAACGTCGCCAAGACACTTCCAATTTTGCATGGGAGAAAACCCAAATAACCAAAGACCTACATACAAACACCTGCGAAAACCTCAGAAAACATATATTTAATGTATATATATATACATTATACATTATATATATGTGTGTGTGTGTGTGTGTGTGTGTGTGTGTGTCAAGTGGTTATTTTTTAGATTGCACCCTGTAAACCCAAATATGGGAGGAAGAAATCATTCTTTCCTTTGCTTGTTTCAGCTCAACCCAGAGCCATCTGCAAGCACAAATATATATATGTTGTTTAAAATTGTTAACAAAGAAATAAGGGATTTCTGAGATAGCTATTTCGAGTTATTTACCTCTCTTCAGTCAGAATTCACCCTTTCTGGGATTCGAACCTGGGCAGTCTGCATGCCAGGCAGAAGCTTTAGCCTCAAGCCACAGGCTCTGTCCCACTTTGTTAGTAGTCAGGGAGTGGATATGTGTGTCAAGTGGTTATTTTTTAGATTGCACCCTGTAAACCCAAATATGGGAGGAAGAAATCATTCTTTCCTTTGCTTGTTTCAGCTCAACCCAGAGCCATCTGCAAGCACAAATATATATATGTTGTTTAAAATTGTTAACAAAGAAATAAGGGATTTCTGAGATAGCTATTTCGAGTTATTTACCTCTCTTCAGTCAGAATTCACCCTTTCTGGGATTCGAACCTGTTGTGAGTGTCCCTGGACCAGCTTGGGAAGTATCAGAGGATGAGGATCAGCAGCCAGGTTCCTCTGAATGTGTTTCCCTCCCGGCAGCCGAGGATCAGCAGCCAGGCCCCTCTGGGTGGTTTCCCCTCCCGGCAGCTGAGAGAGATAATGAAGAGATTTGTATGCATTCTGAATCAGATTCTCAAAATGATGAGTCAGATTTAGAACAAGAAGATAAATGGATTAATCCGAGGTTCCGAAGGTTTGATAAGCGAAGGTGTCAGTTAACTGGAAAAAGGAAGTAATTGGGGAAGTGACGTATCGGACACTATATTAGAAGGGAAAAGAAAGACTACGCCTTTGTCACGAGCAACGTTGATCAAAGAGTGGGCTGAAAACTTTGGCAGTGCTTTGGAACTCAGTATTCTGGTGTTTTGAAAACCTACCGAAGGATAATGAGCTCTTGGACAATGTGATAAAGAAGCAAAGTAAGTTAATTGGGATGTAGGAGTAGAAGAGCATGTTTATCTAAATGTAAATAGATTTGATTTGGCCGTTCAGGCCAACATAATGCCAGCAGCTTGCTTTGAAACGAATTCCTTTGAAATGTATTAAATAAACCTCTTAACGACATATTTACGTGGATATTAATGAGTTATGAGAGGCCAGACATAACAGATTGCTCGTGACCCAAAAACAGTAAAGACGAAAATTAGTCCGAGCTTTCAGTGACGTCATGGAGAAACTCCTCGCTGATAACCCGGCTCTGCATCTATTAGTTCAAACTCTCCAGCAACAAATTGGAGATTTGCAACAGCAGATTCAGCAAGCTGCAGCAGGCCCAGCTCCAGCCCCCCCTCCCAGACAGAGCAGATGTTATTTAGCCTTGCCTGATAAGTTTACTGGAGAGCGTAGTAAATTTCCAGCTTTTATAAACCAATGCAAAACATTCATTGCCTCAACTCCAGCCGACTTCCAGCTTGATGAAACGAAAGTAGCTTTCATTTTAAGTTTACTCTCTGGGACAGCTGCTGATTGGTCGTCTCCTCTGATAGACGGACAAGATCCTGTCCTACGCAATTATGCAGGATTTTGCCAGCTGATGGAAAGAGAATTTGTTGACCCCCTTCGTAGACAAAATGCCACCCGGCGGATACGAGAGCTACGTCAAGGATCGCGCTGCGTAGCGGACTATATAGCAGATTTTCGCCGCCTAGCTCAAGAAATTAATTGGAATAATGAGGCTCTCATGGAAATCTTTCAAGATGGCCTGTCTTCTCAGATCTTGAATGGATTGAAAACTACTGTAATACCTGCGACCCTGGATGCATTATACCAACATTGTTTGGCTATTGAGGCGCAAACGCAAGCCATGGATGCCCGCCTGGTCAAACAGATGTTTCCAGTCACCGGAAGTGCCAAGCCAGTGCCTGCACCACGCAGAGGATTCCAGACCCTACCTATCGCTCCACCTATCCCGGCACCCAGACGTATTTTCCAAACAGGGCCGGCTTACACTGAAAGGCGCCCTGCACCCATGACCAGAGATGAGCCCATGGATCTTGGTGCAGCCAGATCTCGTTTGACCGAGGCTGAGAAGGCAAGACGGAGAGCTGAGGGCTTGTGCCTGTACTGTGGAGAGATGGGTCACTTCGTCATGGCCTGCCCCCAGAAAAGACGTGGTACGGCAGGTCCTACTCCTGTTCCAGCTCGGCCTCCCACTCAGCAGTTTCAAGCCACCTTGCCGGGAAACGGCCAGAGCCCGGCCTAATGGAAACATTGGGTCGGGCAGGCGCCAAACCCAGTTCCAGTTCCGCAGACAACGACCCCGGTCCTCCGAGACATCTGATCCTAGCAACCAATATACTTCTGGGAAATCATGCCCAGGGCATTCCGGCCCACGCCTTGTTGGATTCTGGAGCCACCACCAATTTTATGAATGAAGCTTTCGCTCGTCAGCATGCCATACCTTTGTGCTCCGTGAAGCCGCCTATGCTGGTTGAGACAATCGATGGTCGTGAGTTGTTGTCTGGACCGATCAAGTTTATGACCCAGCCCATACGCCTGGTCATAGGACAACATGAAGAAGCCATCCAATTCTATGTTACCAAGGGACTTCATTTTCCCTTAGTTCTCGGCCTAGCCTGGTTGAGAACCCATGATCCTTGTGTAGTGTGGTCCCAGAACTTTGTTTCATTTCCCAGTTTGCAATGCGTAGACCACGTACGCCAAGTTTGTGCAGCCCAGCTACCATCCCACCCTGACATCACCTTGCCGGCCGATCTAGCGGACTTTGCAGATATATTCAATGAGAAAGAGGCAGACCAATTGCCTCCGCATAGACCATATGACTGTACCATTGATTTACTACCAAATGCCAAGCTTCCAAGGGGACGCCTTTACTCCATGTCAGAACCCGAGTTGGCCGCATTGAAAGACTTTGTGGACAAAAACCTGGCCAGGGGTTTCATTCGTCCCTCTTCCTCGCCTTTGTCAGCTCCTGTGTTATTCGTGAAGAAGAAAACCGGAGATTTACGCCTATGCTGTGACTATCGCAAGCTCAATGCCATCACGGTGCGCAACCGGTACCCTCTGCCTTTGATTCCTGATCTCATGGACCGTCTCCGATCAGCGACCATCTTCACCAAGATAGATTTAAGGGGTGCTTACAACCTGGTTCGCATTCGAGAGGGGGACGAGTGGAAGACCGCGTTTGGAACCAGGTATGGTCATTTTGAGTATACCGTTATGCCCTTTGGACTCACCAATGCTCCGGCCGTCTTTCAACATTTCATGAATGACATCTTCCGGGATTTATTAGATCAATTTGTGGTGGTTTACCTCGATGACATCCTAATTTATTCCCCGTCACGAGCCACCCATCTTCAACATCTCCGGCGAGTTTTGCAACGCTTGAGAGAGCATCACCTTTACGCCAAGTTAGAGAAATGTCAATTCTATCAAACCACAATTGAGTTTCTGGGACATGTGATTTCTCCACAAGGCATCGCCATGGACCCTGGCAAGGTTGAGGCCTTGCAAACCTGGCAACCACCATGTAAAGCAAAAGATGTCCAAAGACTTTTGGGATTTGCGAACTATTACAGGATATTTATTCCAAGATTTTCTGCCTTGACTGCGCCCCTTACTCGACTGTTACGGAAAGGCGTTAAGTTCCAGTGGGGCGATGCCGAGCAACAGGCGTTTCAGACCCTCAAAAAGGCTTTTGTTCAGGAACCCATTCTCAAGTATCCAGATCCTTGTCGTCCCTTTGTAGTGGAGGCTGACGCCTCAGATGTTGCAGTAGGGGCCGTGCTACTTCAAACACGCCAAGATGGCGGCCCCCTGTTCCCGTGTGCTTATTACTCCAGGAAACTGACTCCCTCCGAACGCCATTATACCATTTGGGAAAAAGAACTATTGGCCATCAAGACTGCTTTTGAGACCTGGAGACACCACCTGGAAGGAGCCCGCTACCAAGTTGAAGTTCGGACTGACCATAAAAACTTGGAATTTTTGCAATCTGCCAGGAAATTGAATCAACGTCAAATCCGTTGGTCTTTGTTCTTCGCTCGATTCAACTTTAAAGTCACCTACATTCCGAAAGGGTACAACAAAAGAGCAGATGCCCTGTCCCGTAAACCTGAGTATCTACAGATCAAGGATCCCTTACCGCTTCGAACCATTCTGCCTATCGAATCGATCGCAGCCGTGCATGATCCAGTAGATCTACGACGACAGATTCGGGAAGCGCAACAACTAGATGACTTTGCAATACGAAAGAAACAAGAGGTGGGTCCCGACTCACCTTGGACCTTGTCCGAGGGACTATTACGCTTCCGCAACCTGTTATATGTTCCAGCAGGCCCACTCCGAGGTCTCATCCTGACTCAATGCCATGATAACCCTGCGGCAGGTCATTTTGGTTTCTTTAAGACTCTTCACTTAGTGTCTCGGACTTTTTGGTGGCCCAGACTTCGCCATGATGTGCAATCCTATGTAAATTCCTGTGTACGGTGCCGTCAGGCAAAACATGCCACAGGAGCCCCTCCGGGATTGTTACAGCCTTTACCCACGCCGGAGAGACCCTGGGGAGCTATTTCCATGGACTTCTTGACTTGTCTACCTGTTTCTGCCGGCTACACCGTTGTCTTTGTAGTGGTGGACATGCTGACCAAAATGGCACATTTCATTCCTTGCCGAAGAATACCGACAGCCAAGGTCACTGCTCAGCTGTTCATTCAACATATCTTCCGGCTACATGGTTTGCCTGACAAAATAGTGTCCGACCGAGGAACCCAGTTCACCTCGGAGTTCTGGAGAGAACTCATGTCTGCGCTTCAAGTCCAAGTTAATCTAGCCTCCACGCATCACCCAGAGACTGATGGGGGTACAGAGAAAGTGATTGGCATCCTGGAGCAGTATTTGCGTTGTTTCATCAACGACCAACAGAACGATTGGTCCAAATATCTCTCCGTGGCCGAATTCGCTTTCAACAACTCTCAGCATACTTCCACTCAGACCACCCCGTTTTTTGCCAACTACGGCTATCATCCCAGATTTTTCCCGCTCACGCTCCTCGATTCTCCAGTTCCAGTTGCAGAGGACTATTTAACCGAGCTCCAGTCAGTCCACCACATGGTTAAGCAGCACTTGACTAAGGCCAAGGAAGACTACAAGCGGGTTGCAGACCGCTCGCGTCGTGACACGCCGCCGTTAGCTGTTGGAGATCGGGTTTGGCTCTCCACCAAGTACTTGTTTCCAGGGAGAATTCACCGCAAGCTTGATCAACGTTTCCTAGGTCCTTTCCCTGTGGAGACAGTCATCAATCCGGTGACCTATCGTTTAACTTTGCCTAGGTCTCTTCGTGTACATCCCGTGTTTCATCGCTCCTTGCTTGTTCCTGTCAACCCTGATTCTCCGCTTCGACCTCCTGATCCGGGCCCGACAGCTCGCCGTGCTCACGTTCCTGTTTCCCGGTTGGAGGTGTCCGGCATCCGAGATTCCCGATGGCTCAACGACCGCTTCCAATATTTGGTTGATTGGACCGGGGGTGGGCCAGCCGCTGGCTGTTGGGTCGATGCTCGTGATATTGAGGCTCCTCGGTTAATTTGGGATTTTCATTCTGCGTTTCCCTACAAACCACATCCCCTGCGACGGCCCCGGGGGGAGGGGCCTGCGGGGGGGGATAGTGTTGTGAGTGTCCCTGGACCAGCTTGGGAAGTATCAGAGGATGAGGATCAGCAGCCAGGTTCCTCTGAATGTGTTTCCCTCCCGGCAGCCGAGGATCAGCAGCCAGGCCCCTCTGGGTGGTTTCCCCTCCCGGCAGCTGAGAGAGATAATGAAGAGATTTGTATGCATTCTGAATCAGATTCTCAAAATGATGAGTCAGATTTAGAACAAGAAGATAAATGGATTAATCCGAGGTTCCGAAGGTTTGATAAGCGAAGGTGTCAGTTAACTGGAAAAAGGAAGTAATTGGGGAAGTGACGTATCGGACACTATATTAGAAGGGAAAAGAAAGACTACGCCTTTGTCACGAGCAACGTTGATCAAAGAGTGGGCTGAAAACTTTGGCAGTGCTTTGGAACTCAGTATTCTGGTGTTTTGAAAACCTACCGAAGGATAATGAGCTCTTGGACAATGTGATAAAGAAGCAAAGTAAGTTAATTGGGATGTAGGAGTAGAAGAGCATGTTTATCTAAATGTAAATAGATTTGATTTGGCCGTTCAGGCCAACATAATGCCAGCAGCTTGCTTTGAAACGAATTCCTTTGAAATGTATTAAATAAACCTCTTAACGACATATTTACGTGGATATTAATGAGTTATGAGAGGCCAGACATAACAGAACCTGGGCAGTCTGCATGCCAGGCAGAAGCTTTAGCCTCAAGCCACAGGCTCTGTCCCACTTTGTTAGTAGTCAGGGAGTGGATATGTGTGTCAAGTGGTTATTTTTTAGATTGCACCCTGTAAACCCAAATATGGGAGGAAGAAATCATTCTTTCCTTTGCTTGTTTCAGCTCAACCCAGAGCCATCTGCAAGCACAAATATATATATGTTGTTTAAAATTGTTAACAAAGAAATAAGGGATTTCTGAGATAGCTATTTCGAGTTATTTACCTCTCTTCAGTCAGAATTCACCCTTTCTGGGATTCGAACCTGGGCAGTCTGCATGCCAGGCAGAAGCTTTAGCCTCAAGCCAGAGGCTCTGTCCCACTTTGTTAGTAGTCAGGGAGTGGATATGTGTGTCAAGTGGTTATTTTTTAGATTGCACCCTGTAAACCCAAATATGGGAGGAAGAAATCATTCTTTCCTTTGCTTGTTTCAGCTCAACCCATAGCCATCTGCAAGCACAAATATATATATGTTGTTTAAAATTGTTAACAAAGAAATAAGGGATTTCTGAGATAGCTATTTCGAGTTATTTACCTCTCTTCAGTCAGAATTCACCCTTTCTGGGATTCGAACCTGGGCAGTCTGCATGCCAGGCAGAAGCTTTAGCCTCAAGCCACAGGCTCTGTCCCACTTTGTTAGTAGTCAGGGAGTGGATATGTGTGTCAAGTGGTTATTTTTTAGATTGCACCCTGTAAACCCAAATATGGGAGGAAGAAATCATTCTTTCCTTTGCTTGTTTCAGCTCAACCCATAGCCATCTGCAAGCACAAATATATATATGTTGTTTAAAATTGTTAACAAAGAAATAAGGGATTTCTGAGATAGCTATTTCGAGTTATTTACCTCTCTTCAGTCAGAATTCACCCTTTCTGGGATTCGAACCTGGGCAGTCTGCATGCCAGGCAGAAGCTTTAGCCTCAAGCCACAGGCTCTGTCCCACTTTGTTAGTAGTCAGGGAGTGGATATGTGTGTCAAGTGGTTATTTTATATATATATTTTATATATGAATCCCGGGTGTGTGCATATTAGAAAAGCAAAGGAAAGTCGAGCACCAGGATGAAAATATAAACAAAAGCTGTTTAATATAAAACCACTTAGCTTTTGTCAGCCAAATATATATATATATATATATATATATATATATATATATATATATATATATATATATATTCTCCTCAATTGGATGAAAGAGAAATTGCTTCTGAAATTCAATCAAAGTAGAAGATCCTGTCAGAGACAGAGCCATAGGGGGAAGGTGGCATTCATCCCCGCCATTAATGATATGATGAGCAAGATGGGTTGGTGAAAATGTGTTTTTTCCACTGGACACTATCTTGCCTTTGGTCTTCAGCCTCCTTGGCTTCCAGTTGTAGCAGGAGACATCAAGAAGGGCTTTTCCAATGGCAGTGCTTCTATAATTGCTGAAGAAAAGTCCTGCCCTTACACCTCTGATAAAGGGATACATTTATGTGACCACCCAGATGTTTTGTTTTCTGTGGGGTCCTTGGTGCTCACTGAGCTTGGTTGTTTTCTTGCAGATATTTCATTATCCAACTAGGTAACACCATCAGTGCTAGGTGATCATATACTGTCATTTATGATGTTATCTAGTTTGAGGAATGAAACCTCTGCAAGAAAACAATCATGCTCAGAGAGCACCAAGGGCCCTACAGTTCAACCCTGAGCTACCAATATTCTCTTCTAATCTTTCTTCTCTCCTCGACTTATACAATTAATGGAAGCAATTTAGCAATACAGGAGAATATTTGCAACTCAGGATTGGACTGTGAAGTCTTTGATGCTATCTGAGCCTGATTGTCTTCTTACAGATGTTTCATTACCCAACTAGGTAGCATCATGCTAGAAAGGAGTGGGGTTTGCTCTCTGTCCCATTTCCTTCCAGCACTGATGATGTTACCTAGTTGGGTGATGAAACATCTGCAAGAAAACAACCAAGCTCAGAGAGCACCAAGGACCTCTCAGAAGTTATTTAGGCCCTTCAGGTTCAAACCACCACTCCGAATTGGGATTACAGGCTACTGGGAAATAGTGAATTTGATGTAACTGTCACATGTTGTGGATAGAGAATACCTTAGTCAACTGTCAGATCCATTAGAATCAGATAGGATCCAAAAGGTTCTGCAAAATTAGCTCACGTGCACTGGTTTGCAAATAAAAAGTTTGAAAATGGCTACATTCACTGGGCAAACTTCTAGTGCCGATAACCACAAAACTAGACAGGAACTGCCTGTCAGATCTCATTCAACTTAATGTTTCAAACTGGCGCAAGTAAAAAGTTACCCGATTTATTACATATTGTTTTGTTTTCCTATGGTTCATTCCCATCTTTCTCTCACCCACCGTGCCTGCACTTTATATCAACAGGAACCTTTGTCTTCCAAAGCTATTTTTGAGACTGAAATATCGGTAAATTATTTTCCAAACCTCCACACAAGTGGATCACACAGAGAAAATAGTCTGTGCAAGAATGGGGTAAATTGTTTCTTTCACAGAAAGCAATAAAGCTAAGGAAAAGGTTATGCATGAGTCATTATGAAACAAGGAGTTATTCCTCCGCCCCACCCCACCCCACCCCACCCCCCAAAAAAGAAAGCATCCAACTTCATATATATATATAGTGGGTATTTGCAGGGAAGGGGCAAGAAGAGAAAATGTCTTATCTATTGAACATTGGTTTGCATAGATGTTGGTGCTATTGTAATGGGGTTATTAACAAGGTTATAAACAATGCCATAGCAGGCAGGCTAAGATAAGCTTGCAGCAGGACATAACTCTTGGTCAAGGAGGAAAAAAAAGAGCAGAGTCCAGAAATTATTTTGTACTTAAAGAGGCAAGAAAAAAATCAATTCACTCTCCCTGACACCAACGTAAAAGGAAGGTTGGAGACAAATGATGGATAAACATAATGTGCTAAGAGATAATCTGGAGATAACCAGAATCTCTCTCTTAGGAGAAAGGTGCATAATTGATGCTGCTTCCGAAGTCTTAGATACAGTCTGTGAGACCTCCATAACTTGTGGGGTGGAAAATTATTACATGCCTAATGAGGGAGTAATCATAATAACTTGTTATAGGTAGTCCTGAACTTATGAATGGTCGCTTGGCGACCGTTCGCACCCCTCCCAAAATGTACTTACAACCTGAATTTGAAGTTCCGATGGCTGCCCTTCCATTGTGTCAGCATCTTGCCCCCAACAATCTAGGTCCTCATTTTACCGACCTCGGAAGGATGGAAGGCTGAGTCAACCTTGAGCCGGTCAGCATCGAACTGCTGGCAGCTGGCAAGGTTAGCCTGTAATGCTGCATTCTAACCACTGCACCACCAAGGCTCTCACCATGGATATCGGTTCATTTCCCACATTTAAAATTCTGATCCCTACCTTCAGATCTGTCACCAGCTTAGCTCTTTTGCACTTCAAAGTCTCGGAAAAGTTTAAGATTTCGTTTTATGGAGATGATTGAAGAACCTTTAGAGCATCTAACTAGCAGTTCCAGGGAACATGAATTCCCCCTTCCTCTATTATCTTTCCAGACACTAAAATCTAGGGGTGAGCGATCCTTGCTCCTTACTGTAGTCTGGTTTATGAATGCTTATATTTATTCAGCTGCATTGGATTCACATTAAGTGAGTTGAAAGAGGGTTCTATTAATTATGGTTTTAAGTGCCATTGATTTGGATGGGAAGATAATTTAACTCATTTAGACTACGGTGCTAAACTGGTTATCAGAAAATGTAAGTGCTTAGGTCCAGATCCTTAGATATGTACACCTGTGGCATTGCTGGATTTAGTCCCTGCAAGCCAGCATAACTTTTTTTTTTAATTTAGCAATCTGTTTTGGGAGCTGGAAACCTTTGCAGAGCTGCTGCAAAGGACTCTGGGGTCTAGCAATAAATCTTGAGGTTCCTTCTGTTTCTCCCTCCATCTAGACTCCCTCCAGTCTTGAAGTAAGTCACTGGTGGCGGCTGCCCAGATATCCATCTGTTCAAGCAAATCGAAAGGAAAATTGTTTAACCTATTGTTTGTCTCGTGATTGCCAGTCTTTATACATGCTCCATGCTGAACTTCCATTAACTGCAAAATACACAACTCCGTACAATGGCCTGCTATTGTGTTTTGAAAGCAGAAGAGAGAAACAGAAAGGGCACATTTTACAGCCCAACCCAAAGGACAATTTGACTCAATAGCCACATGCCTTTCTCCCCTATTCAGAACAAAAAGCTGCTATCTTGTAAACTGTACAATTTTGGCACCCGAAATGGCCTGTTTACTTATATCAAGCCATTTGCTCGCCTGCCTATGGGAGGCTACGCACCTGCATATTTTTGTTACAGAATTAAAAAGAAGGAGAAAGGAGAGGAGAAATCTATTTCCAGCATGGCAGATAATGATTCATCCCCCCCCCACTTTTTCCCTATGTGGAAGGTACAGCAGCAAAAAGCTGCAGTAAATTGTTAAGCGCTCCCTAATGGGCAGTAATTGATTTCTGCGTGTGTGGTAATGGATTTGGTCACATTGTACAACAATGGATTTGACATAGGCACTGGCTGATATTATTAACATGGTTAAATTATTAGTCTGGTGGGCAAGAATTAGCTGCTGAATAGCAATAATCTCTGCAATTTGGTCTGCTTGGCCAATTCCAGGGAAGTCTGAAAAAGGTATGTTTACAGGGCGATACATAAATAATACAATAATTTTGCTTTTCTAAAGACTTCAGGTAGAGAGGAAGCCGAGCAATAGGCTAGTTAAAAATAACTGTTCTGGACATGGATAAAATGAAATTAGAGTTTCATAACCATTTCTCCTTGTAATATCTACAGAGTGAAGAGTGAATTTTCCCTCACACAGCTGACTTGTGCTACGAGCTGTTAGGCTGACAATGAAGCAACTCATGTGGAAGGCTAGGGATACCTGGATGGCTGACTTCTATAGCAAAATCAGCATCTTTATGCTGTATGTGCTAAGGGACAAAACGGAGGCTAGGCATGGAAACACCTGTCACTTTCGCTTTCTCCCCCAGTAAAACGTTTTCAATCAAAAGCCATTTCAAGTTATTTTTGACCTACTTGCAAACAATTGTGTGAGTTTGGGGGAAGTTCTTATTAACGAAAATGAAACTTTTATTTATCTGCACTGGCTAAATTTAATAAACACAGAGCTTCCCAGCATGGAGAGGATAATGTTGCAATTGCTCTGTCACAAAGCCTGCTCAAAAAGGGGGAAAAAAATACATCAGAGATTCAAGTTCAGTATCACACTTGTGATCGTTTAGGCAAGGAATCAAAGGCAGCTCCGCTATGCTTGCCTGCCTAGATGGATCCCTCTGACAATTTAATATCTTTTATGGTCCGATTTTTAAAATCCAGAGTTATTTCTATTTCTGTAAGGTTTATTATGAAGGAATTTACTGTATTTTGGTCTATAGGATATGTATAGGAGGTTGGATGAGATAGATAGATAGATAGATAGATAGATAGATAGATAGATAGATAGATAGATAGATAGATAGATAGATAGATAGATAGATAGATAGATGATGGATGGATGGTCCTACAAGTTGGATGAGGGAACTAAGTAGGTCTAGTCTAATGAAGAGAAATACTAGGGGTGACATGATAGCGCTCTCCAAGTACTTGGGGGCTCTCTCAGGGAAGAGGGGGTTGACCTATTCTCCAAAGCACCTGAGGGCAGGACAAGAAATCCCATGTGGAAGACCATTAAAGAGAGACCCAGCCTAGAAAGAAGGAGAAATTTCCTGACAGTGAGAATTGCTTGCCTTCAAAGGTTGTGGGTGCTCCATCACTGGAAGAGTTGGACAGCTATTTGTCCAGAATGCTATAGAGCAGTGGTTCTCAACCTTTTTCAGGTTGAGACCCCACTTGCGCCGCCCATGTGTGCTAAGACCCCGCGCGCGCAACAAAAACAAAAACAAAAAACAAAATGGCAGACCGCGATGGGCCGATCTGCACATGTGCGGCGCGCACGCGACGAAGGGAAAAAACAAAATGGCAGACCGCAATGGCCCGAACTGCGCATGCGTGGCGCGCGTGCAATGAAGGGAAAATAATGGTGGACCGCGGTGTCCAGCGACCCCCGCGAAACGGTCATTTGACCCCAAATGGGGTCGTGACCCATAGGTTGAGAACCGCTGCTATAGAGTCTCCTGCTTGAGCAAGGAGTTAGACTAGAAGACCTCCAAGGTCCCTTCCAACCCTATGATTCTATGTTCCATCTTCTAAATGCCCTTCTTCTCTGCTGAGGAGCATAGAGGAATTGATTTAAAAACTCCCAGCGCCTAGTGACTGATGGACAACTTCAGGGTAGTGATTCCTTTCTGCCACTAAGGCGAATTAAAAGTTAAAAAAAGCCCTCCCAAAGTCCAGTTTTCTGCCGGAGTCTAACTGGTAACATATAGCAACTGAACGGCACATTGGTTCCTTCGTCCATTGTAAATATTAGCCAGGCGAGTCAATTACCTACTTCAGTAAAAGCTGACACCGAAGCCCAGCAACCCTTTCCATCACAGGTGGACTTCCGACCAAGGGAATGTTTTCTCCTTCGATACTTACACGCATGGCGGTGGTGTTAAAAATCTATTTTCGCTCCATCTCTGCTTTGCAGGCTTCCTTCTGTCAAAGAACGAATTGTGTTTCTGTCTATCAGTGATACTGAAGGATTGCAGGGAGAAAATTGCCTCCAGCAATCGGGGGATTTAAGGTGGGAACCTTTTATCCCGAAACGAGTGCTCTAATTAATTAACAAGAGAGAGAAACACACACACAGAGAAAGAGAGAAACAGAAAGAGACAGACAGAGCGAGAGAAAAAGAGAGAGACACAGACACACACACAGAGAGAGAGAGACTGAGAGACAGAGAGAGAGAGAGGGAGAGAAAGAGAGAGATGAGAGAGAGAGAGAAAAAGACACACAGAGAGAAAGATAGAGAGAAAGAGAGAGAAAGAAAGAGAGAGAGACAGAGAGAGAGAGAGAGAGACAGAGAGAGAGACACAGAGACAGAGAGATGAGAGACAGAGAGAGAAACAGAAAGAGAGAGAGAGAAAGAGAGAGAGAAAAAGACACAGAGAGAGAAAGACAGAGAAAGACAGAGAGAAAGAGAGAGAAAGAAAGAGAGACAGAGAGAGAAAAAGAGAGGCAGACAGAGACAGACAGCGACAGACAGAGACAGAGAGAGAAAGAGAAAGAGAAAGAAAGAGAGAGAGAGAGATAGAAAGAAAGAAAGAGGCAGACAGAAAGAGAGAAAGAGAAAGAGAGAGAAAGAGAGAGTGAAACACAGAGAGAGAGAGTGAGGGAGAGAGAAAGAGAGAGAGAAACAGAGAGACAGAGAGAGAGAGAGAGAGAGAGAGGCAGACAGAGACAGACAGCGACAGACAGAGAGACAGAGAGAGAAAGAGAAAGAAAGAGAGAAAGAGAGAGAAAGAAAGATACAGACAGAAAGAGAGAAAGAGAAAGAGAGAGAGATAGACAGAGAGAGCGAAAGAGAGAGTGAAACACAGAGAGATAGTGAGAGAGAAAGAGAGAGTGAAACACACAGAGAGAGTGAGAGAGAGAAAGAGAGAGAGAAAGAGAGAGAGAAACAGAGAGACAGACAGAGAAAGAGAAAGAAAGAGACAGACAGAAAGAAAGAAAGAGAAAGAGAGAGACAGACAAAAGAGAAAGAGAGAGTGAAACAGAGAGAGTGAGAGAGAGAGAAAGAGAGAGAAAGAGAAATAGAGAGAAGAGAGAGAGAAAGAGACACAGAGAGAGAAAGAGAGAGAGAAAGAAAGAGAGAGAGACAGAGAGAGAAAGAGAGAGAGAGAGAGAGTGAGACACAGAGAGAAAGAGAGAGAGAGAGAAAGACAGAGAAAGAGAGGCAGCAGAGACAGACAGCGACAGACAGAGACAGAGAGAGAAAGAGAAAGAAAGAGAGAGAGAGAGATAGAAAGAAAGAAAGAAAGAGGCAGACAGAAAGAGAGAAAGAGAAAGAGAGAAAGAGAGAGTGAAACACACAGAGAGAGAGAGTGAGGGAGAGAGAAAGAGAGAGAAACAGAGAGACAGACAGAGAAAGAGAGAGAGAGAGAGAGAGAGAGAGAGAGAGAGAGAGGCAGACAGAGACAGACAGCGACAGACAGAGAGACAGAGAGAGAAAGAGAAAGAAAGAGAGAAAGAGAGAGAAAGAAAGATACAGACAGAAAGAGAGAAAGAGAAAGAGAGAGAGATAGACAGAGAGAGCGAAAGAGAGAGTGAAACACAGAGAGATAGTGAGAGAGAAAGAGAGAGTGAAACACACAGAGAGTGAGAGAGAGAAAGAGAGAGAGAAAGAGAGAGAGAAACAGAGAGACAGACAGAGAAAGAGAAAGAAAGAGACAGACAGAAAGAAAGAAAGAGAAAGAGAGAGACAGACAAAAGAGAAAGAGAGAGTGAAACAGAGAG
>JARGCV010000096.1:227500-235000 GCA_034064705.1 Bothrops alternatus | reverse complement strand
CAGGGATAATGGAGACTGGGTTAAAAAAGTTTAAAAAGAGGTGGGGGGAGCATTTACAGTACCAGCTGTTCTTTGATATATTATGACAGATGGAAAAAGAAGGCCTATAAGTTTAATTGGGGAACTAGCACAGTTCACTTCCAAGATTAGGCTAGTTTGGTCTAGTGAGGAAGGCGCCAGGCTAGAAACCGGGAGATTGGGAGTTCTAGTCCTGCCCTAAGGCACAAAGGTCAGCTGGATGATTTGGGGCCCATCACCAGGAGACAGTGAATTCTAGTCCTGCCTTAGGTATGAAAGTCAGCTGGGTGGACTTTGTCCCAATTGCTAGGAGACTATGAGTTCTAGTCCCGTCTTAGTAGTGAAAGCTAACTGGGTGACTTTGAGTCAATCACTAGAAGACAGCGAGTTCTAATCTCTTATTTTAGGCATAAAGGTTTGCTGGGGTGGGCCAATCACTCTCTCTCTGCCTTACCCAACACATAGGGTTTTGTTATGGGGCAAATAGGAGGAGGAAGGCATTGTGGGGAAATAAAATGGAGAGGTGTCATTATAATTATCCATGATCTTCTATGATGGCATAATGTCAACATCATTGTCATGGCAGCTGTCCATTCCTAGCTGTCTCTCCCCACCCCAAGGCCTCGGCCATTTTCTTTTTAGATACCACATGTACAACATCTTGAGTACATGTACAGATATAATGTTAGCTAAGTGGTGGATTCCAGCAGTGTCTTTTTTGAAGAGATAGAGTTTACATGAGCACAGATAGCATTTGCAGAAGATTAACGTTCCCCATCTGAATTAATCTTGAAGTACGAAATAAATGTTTAAAGAGTGGTGCTTTCTCCCTCAACAAAATGTACCAAAGGCAAAAGCGTATGTACAAATCTGTCTGAAAAGAGATAAGAAGGAGAGGAGGTTTTTTAAAAATAAATATAACATGAACCTGTCATCTTTGGAATTAAGTGCCTACATTTTACACAAGCCCATCTTTGTTTCATAATTTTAATTTAATTTCAAGCATAAATAAACATGTCTGTGTTTGTGTGTGTGTGTGTGTGTGTGTGTGTGTGTGTGTGAATGGTATTTGCTTTATTTGATATGTTAAGGAAAAATAAACAATATATGTTTATCCTTTGCCAAACAAAATATCCTTCCTTCCTTCCTTCCTTCCTTCCTTCCTTCCTTCCTTCCTTCCTTCCTTCCATCCATCCATCCATTTTGTGACTTTATTCAATCAAAGGGATCTGGAGCATGCCAACTCTGCTGTCAAATCTTGTAAGATAAGCAGAAATGGAGACAAGGAATCCAGCTAAAGCCAACTCTGTACTATACCGAACATTGTAGCTGAAGACCAGCACCTTAAATTGCACTAGAAAACCAGTGGGTAGCCACTGAAGTTTACACAATGATGGTGTTACATGGGCATACCATTGGTGCACCACTTGTATTTGTGTAAATGGCTTTCTAAGTTATGCTTGCCAATTATTCTTTGAGCGGGGACAAAATTCTAGAAGTACACCCAACTGCATATACTTTGGTTTGGCCTGGGCCAGCACAACCCCGTTCCAGAATCCCCAGATCTTGTCATCCCTAAAACCGATAGCCACCTAGTTTTACTCGGATTTACTCTAAGCTTATTTATCCACAGCCTCTACTACCTTCCAGACATTGAGGAAGAAAATTGACAAAAAAGAACTTTGACAGATATACAATTTAAAAAGAATTAGTGTCCTGATGGTACATGATCCAAATGCCATCAGGTGACCCACTCAAGTAGCTTCATATAGATATTGCTTAGAAGTTGAAGAGGGTAGAGGCTATTAAACCTCAGAAATCAAAGGGTTAGGGCTGGACTTCTCCCCCCCCTACAGAAACACAACCTAGAAGCAACTTGGATCAACATCACAACCTGGAACCAACCCCACTCTCACCCTCAATCTAATTCATTGAGTCAGTCCAGAAGGATGCTGTGTTGATAGGATCGAAAGCCACTGAAATCTCAAGGAGCACCATATTTTATTAAATTTATATGCTGCCCACTTCACTGTCCAAAGTGACTCTGGGCAGCTTACAAGAATAAATGTACCACCACCCTTCCAATCCTTGCAGACATCATCCACAAATAGGATCAGTGCTGTGTCAGACCTATACCCAGGTCTGAAACTTAGTTTGAAAAGAGTCCAGAAAATAGACAGGATTGGAAACCCTCATTGAAAATAAAGCCCAAATAAGATTTCACTCTCATTTGGCTTTTTATTCCCTCCCAGATAGATCTTTATATCAAAACAAGAATAGAATGTAGGCTGCTGTGGTTGGCTCTAACTTTAGGAGGATCACTTGTTCTATTAAAATACATCTGGAAAACTTGGGGAAAGCAAATCCATATTGGGGTCTCCTAATGTTTAATACATCTCTGCCCTGAAGGTAATTGAGGATTTGAGCCACTTCCTTCTGTTGTATGAAATTTATGAGCCAGGAGATTTGACTAAATCTTCAGATGTATTTTGGGGAATGGAAGGACAACCTGACCAGGATATTAATACTTGGTATGAAAGATGTTGGGAGAAACTGAGTAACAAGTACCTAGTATTGACTGCACAGAAACTTGGGTTCCAGAAGATACATGCTCTTCCTTCCTTCCTTTTCATGTTTTCACTCTTTCAGAAGCCTTGGTTGCCACTCTTCCAAACTAGCAAGCAAAGTGATTATTAAGATTTAATTATCTGCACAATGAGCAATCATATTAAGTAAATTAATTAAATTTAAATTGCATTTCCATGTAAATGCAAATTGCATTACATCTAATTTTTGTCCTGACCCGTTCTGTTTTAGGGAGTAGAGCTTCTGGTATAAACCACCAAGTCCAAAGGCAGATCTGCCCAATAGCATTTCAGGCTATCTCAAATGCCTCTATGTTCTGCCCATACATACTGTTATGATGAGTTTGACCAATTGTCCTGCTTATGTGAGTCTTGATGTTGCTGGTTTTCAAAATGAATGAAAGTGCTTCAGTTAGAGGGGAGGGAGAGTTTACGAAGAAAGAACTTGTTCAGCTTGCAAATTGTTCTGAACTGTCCTGACCCAGATTCACATTCTGAATTCTGAATCTGGAAAAGATGCTCCAGATGAGACATCAAGCCAAGAAACAATTAATCAGTGCCTCCAGAAACTGTGAATGCTCCAATACTGGAAGTTTTTAAGAAGAGACTGGACAGCCATTTGTCTGAAATGGTATAGGGTTTCCTGCCTGAGCAGGGAGTTGGACTAGAACAGGGCTTTTCAACCATTGGTACAGGTACCACCTGTGGTACATTGGCACCTGGCAGGTGGTACGTGACCATCCTAGAAAAGTGGTAGCAGGGGAGGGGAATGAGCTGAACCGGTAGCAGCACCGCACAAGCCTAAGCGAGAGATGGCTGTAGCTGCAGGGCTGTCGGGCCTCAGCGGAAGCGCCAGGATCAATGCAGCTTTCCAGTTGATTGGCGCTTCTTCGAGACTATCGGCTCAGTGGAAGCACCAGGATCAGTGCCAGGCTCCAGCTGGAGCTCGGCACTGATCCTGATGCTTCTGCTGAGCCCTGAAGAAGCACCAATCAGCTGGAAAGCAGCACTTATCCTGGTGCTTCTGCTGAGCCCTGAAGAAGCACCAATCAGCTGGAAAGCAGCACTGATCCTGGCGCTTCTGCCGAGCCCAGAAGAAGCACCGATGAGCTGGAATGTTGCAGCATCCCCAGGCTCTTGTGATTTACATTCAGACGCAACTGATTCATATTTATGACGGTCACCGTGTCCCAGGGTCATGTGAAGTGACCAAAACCTGCTGCAACCACCCAGCAGATGGGGGGAATAAAAACCAACACCTGTTGTAATATGTTGTAATGCATGATGTAATATGTTGTAATGCAGGATGAAGTCGATCACACTACTTGGACAGCAGTCAGAAGTGGCTGAAGTAAGGCATCCCAGCCCCAACATCTGGTGAGTAGAGATGATTGCAGAGGACATATATTCCACGAAGCTTCTTGCCAAGCAAAGGAATAAAGCAGGGGAGTTGAAGTCCACAAGTCTTAAAGTTGTCAAGTTTGGAGACCCTTGGAGTAAAGTCTCTTGATCAATGACAGCTGGCTGCAGCCTGATTTAAGAGGCAGCCCTGACCCATGTTCCCTTTGCTGGAAACAATGCCTGATCTCTGGTTCTTTCATGATATTCCTATGGATTCTGTTTGTATAAGACACCTTGACCGTGTCACCTCTGGACTAACCGACAACCTTGATCCAGCTCTCGGTATCTTGGACTGGTTTTGAACTATTCTTCTACACACTCCTATTTAAAAACCAATCATTCAGAAAACCCTCTGAGACTCATTTTGATCTGCATTCCTTTGTTATTTCTTTGACCTTGAATAAACTTTAAACTGCCATAGTCACTGGGTGTAAGTATTTGGAACTAGAAGCAGCCCGTGAGCTGTCTTCTTTAATAAACATCAATAGGTGCAGTCTATAGCTAATCTTCTGATCTTAAAAAAGCTAAGCAGGGTTACAGCTTGTTGGGATTTGGATGGGAGAATTCCAAGAAATAGTAAGATATAGACGATACTGGAAAAATAGCCCTCCTCCCAAAAAGCAACAGTGGACTATTTTTACACTGTTGCTAACATAATTTGTGAATACAGTACATCCACAAAATAACTGGAAGTTGAACTTAACTCGTGTTTTATTTTTGTTTTATTTTTTCTTTTCACCCTTTAGTTAAAATAATGAAATCCCAACACACTAGGAACCTCATAAATCTTTGTGTTGGTTTTTTTATTTCCTTTGTAGTAAGGCTTTCTATTTTATTTTTCACAGTTTTGAGACACCATCTCCCTCCAGCCAACTGAAAGCCCAAAGAACACCTACAAGGACATTTAAGGGATACAGAAGAGGGGGGGAAGTCACTCCCAGAGAAAAGAAGATATTCTAAGAGCAATCTTGTTAAGTTTAAAGACAGTGGAGGGCAATTGTGAATGTTGTCTAGAATTCTTGAGATAAGCCTTCTTTCCCTCCCCCATCTTCTGAAAATCAGAAGCACAGTATGAGTCACATCTGACCCTTCTCTGTGAGGAGTGTCTCTAAATTGTTCCTCACCTAACTTCCTGTGGTGAGTACAAATTGCTTCCAGGTAGCCGGCCTAGCAGTTGTTGTAAAGCAGAAATAGGTTGCCTCTATTTTGGTGTGATGCCTGTGTGGATAAAACCACAAATCTAAAATAGTAATCCTTTGTGTTAGCTATTGTCCTCTTCTTTCCAAATCTAAGTGGTAAATTTGCTTTACACAATTAGCCAGTGAGCCTCTCTTGTTCCATGTGAAATTCTCCTTGTCATTCTCATGGGAAAATTCATCCTGGACAGGCCACAAATTAAAACGGTTTCGGCTTTAAAGGCCGAACCATGATTCCTTTTGAAAGTGCATCACGTAGCAGTCCAAACACAAAGCTATTTCAAAGGAAATGCAGAGTTCTAAGAATGCCTCTTATGGATCAACATCTGGTCTATCACTTGCTTTCCAATGGCTGATGTCTCTGAATATCCACAAGTGGAGTATTAAAACAAAATTAAACAGGACTTCTTAGAAGAAGGATACAATGCAGGTGAAATGAGTTAGAAAAACTGGGCGTTTTCTTTTTACCTTTAAGAACTGAAGTAGACATGAGAATACACTGGACAATTACCTGTCTGAGATGGTATAGGTCAGCGGTTCTCAACCTGTGGGTCGCAACCCCATTTGGGGTCGAATGACCATTTCACGGGGGTCGCCAAACAACGCAGTCCGCCATTTTTCCCCCCTTTTCCTTAGCTGTGCTACTCCCTCTTATTCTATTGGCTTTTGAAAGCCAACAGAATAGACTCTTTTGAATAGAGTCTAATTCTATTGGCTTTCAAAAGCCAATAGGAATTGTCCAGGCTGTCTCTGCCCTGCTGAGCCCGCCAAAAGTCCCAGTCTGCAAACAGTGCTGCAAGTTGTCTGCAGCGAAGGCGAGCTGTCTAGAAGTTTCCACCCCTCCCTGCTGAGCAACTACTAAAAATGTAAGTAAAAGAGGGCCAGGGGTGGGAGGTGGGAGACCGGTGGGTGCAGGGAGGGTTGCTGGAGCGCATGAGGCCCAGCGGGTGCCTTACCTCCCTTGGGCTGGGCCAGCTGGTGGCCCAGCCAGTGGTCGCCCTGCGCCATCGCTGGCCCTTGCCAGCTATGCCTTGGCCAGTGCAAGGGGCAGCACCACGCATGTGCAGCGCTGCTGGGCAGGGAAAGTCCTCAACTTACGACCGGTTGGGAAGTCCTCGACTTATGACCGGTTGGGGGTCGCAGCATTAAAAAGGTTGAGAACCACTGGTATAGGTCCTCCTGCTTGAGCAGGGGGCTGGACTAGAAGACCTCCAAGGTCCCTTCTAGCTCTATTCTATTCTATTCTATTCTATCCCAAAATTCTACTCTACTCTACTCTACTCTACTCTACTCTACTCTACTCTACTCCACTCCACTCCACTCCACTTCACTCCACTCCACTCCACTCCACTCCATTCCATTCTATTCTATTCTATCCCAAAATTCTACTCTATTCTACTCAAACTCTACTCTACTCTACTCTACTCTACTCTACTCTACTCTACTCTACTCTACTCTACTCTACTCTACTCTACTCTACTCTACTCTACTCCATTCCATTCCATTCTATTCTATTCTATTCTATCCCAAAATTCTATTCTATCCCAAAATTCTATTCTATTCTATTCTATTCTATTCTATTCTATTCTATTCTATTCTATTCTATTCTATTCTATTCTATTCTATTCTATTCTATTCTATTCTACACTTTTAAGAGAGCTGCTTGGCTTTTCAAATAAAAAGATATGTGTGCTTAGTCTATTTTTTAGCTGATAGGAAGTGAGGTAACCCAGTTTCAGGCCAGGGTGGGGACCATTCCTCTTGCACTATTCTACAGTCCTACTTCAGATCTCCCCACCCCACCAGTCACTTAGTTACAAACCACAGTGATGGTTTTCAAGAAAAGATTGGACAACCATTTGTCCGCGATAGAACAAGGACTCCTGCCTTGGGCAGGGTTGAACTAGAAGACCCCCAAGGTCCCTTGCAGCCCTCCAATTCTATGATTCTATTACTTAAAATCAGAAAAAGGATTATACAGGATGTCCTGGTTTAGTGACTCGCGACTGGATTGTTAAGCAAAGTGGTCACTAAGTGAAACTGCAACTGGGCTTATAATTTGACTTCAACTTTGCTTTATAGCAGGGGTCTTCAAACTTGGCCCTTTTATGACTTGTGGGCTTCAACTCCCAGAATTCCTCAGCCAGCTTTATAGACTTTATAGATTTATGAAGGTTACAAATGCAAGACTGGTTGCAAAGTTACTCTTTTTAAAAGCTATTTATTTTTCTTTTATCCCCAAAGATAAAATACAAAACAGAAAAGCTACTTTTTTAAATCACCATTGTAACTGTGAATGG